>PISX010004728.1:0-117096 GCA_004024625.1 Mellivora capensis | reverse complement strand
AGAGATTATGCTGAGTGAAATAAGTCAAGCAGAGAGAGTCAATTATCATATGGTTTCACTTATTTGCAGAGCATAACAAATAACACGGAGGACATGGGGAGATGGAGAGGAGAAGGGAGTTGAGGGAAATTGGGGGGGAGATGAACCATGAGAGACTATGGACTCTGAAAAATAACCTGAGGGTTTTGAAGGGGCGGGGAGTGGGAGGTTGGGGGAGCCTGGTGGTGGGTATTGTGGAGGGCACGCATTGCATGGAGCACTGTGTGTGGTGTAAAACTATGTATGAATTCTGTTACGCTGAAAAGAAATTAAAAAAAAAAATCTTGTCAATCTACTCTTAAATCTTAATTATCTTCTAAATCTCTTCTCTTGCAACTCCTTTGCCACAACTTTATGTAGTGCAGACCTTTTTCTCTTTCCTATATTAGATAATATCTTAATCTTATCTCCATGTCTTCAGCCTTCCATTCTCCGTATTACAAAAAAAAAAAGAAAGAAAGAAAAGAAAAGAAAATGTTCTAAAATGCAAAGCCTCCAGAGGCTTCCCATGTTGCATATAAGATAAAGTCCCAAACTCCATAATGTTGCATACAAAATACTTCATAATTATCCCTCCCTCACATAAACACCACCTCCCTTTTTCAGGCATATACCACTATTTGCAGTCCCTCAAGGTAACAACTTGTTTCTCTTTTCTTATCTTTGCATGTGAAGTAGACCTGAAGAGTCCTTTCCCGATGCATTCTCAAAGCAAATTGTTACTAAAATTTATAATGCCTTATGATTTGTACCTACCTTCATTGTGGTCCTTAGTATGTTAAAATTATGTAGGTGTGCACATTCTTTTGAACCAAGAGCTCCCAGATAAAAAAATGCATCTTTGCAGTCCCAGGATTTGGCAAGTAACTAGCAAGAGTATGAGCTTAATAAACATCTATAAAATAAATTTACTTTCCCCTTGCATTTTAATGTCAAATTTCCAACTGCCTATTACCCAACTTAGATGGTGTAGTAGGCACAATAATGGCCTTCCAAACATGTCCACATCCTCATCCTCAGAACCTATAAATGTTATGCTACATGCAAGGGGAATTAAGACTGCAGACAGAATTAAAATTGTTAATCAGCTGAATAAGTGTTGCCTGCTACACTGAGAATTTCAGCCTAACCTGAAGGCATACAAATAAGCTACCTTCAAGCAAAAAATATGCTAATCATATATACCACTTGCTAGCCTATAGTTTACTATTTCGTTCTGCTTTTTAAATTAAGAATACATTTTGCTTATATTATTTATAAACAAATAGTCCAATTTAAAAATGAGCAGAGGACCTGAGAAGACATTTTTCCAAAGAAGACATACAGATGGCCAACAGACACATGAAAAGAAACTCAACATCACTAATCATCAAGGAAATGAGTATCAACACTACAATGAGATATCACCTCACACTAGTTACATTGGCTAGTAACAAAAAGACAAGAAATAACAAGTGTTGGCAAAGGATGTGGAAGAAAGAGAACCCTTGTAAACTCTTGGTAGGAATGTAAATCGGTGCAGTCACTGTGGAAAACAATATGGAGTTTCCTCAAAAAAATTAAAAATTAAAGGTAGAAATACCATACAACTTCCACTTCTGAGTACTTAACAGAAAAAAACAAAAACATTCATTTTCTGAAAAGTTATATGCACCCTTATGTTCAGTGTATCATTATTTACAATAGCTAAGTTATAGAAGCAACCTAAGTGCCCATCGACAGACGAAAGATCAAGAAGATGTGATATAAACAGATACACACATACACACGCACATACACATACAACAGAATATTATCCAGCCATCAAAAAGGATGAAATCTTGCCACTTGCAACAATATGCGTGGGCCTAGATGGTATTATACTGAGTGAAATAAGTTAGACAGAAAAAGACAAGTTACCATATGATTTCACTTATATGTAGAATCTAAAAAAAAAACCAAATGAACAAATAAAATGAAAAACAGACTCATAAATACAGAGAACAAACTGGTGGTTGTCAGAGAATGGTGGTGGGGGGACAAAATAGATGAAGGGGATTAAGAGACACAAATTTACAACTATAAAAGACCTCACTGGGACAAAAAGTACACTATAGGGAATATAGTCAATAATATTCCATTAACTTTGGTGACAGATGGTAACTACAGGTGGCTTGGAGAGTCTTTTATAATGCACACAATTGTCAAATCACTATTTGTACACCTAAAACTAATTTAATGTTGTATACCAATTATAATTCAATTAAAAAAAGAATATGTTTTGCTTTATAGTTCTTTATCTCAACACTTAAACTTTTTTTCATTACCTTGACAATCTATTTCCACTTTAATTTGTCTCCTACCTCTTTCAACTTTAAACAACCTGCACCTTGCTGTTCATCAAGGTTCCATTTGGCAAATTACTACTTTACAACATTTAAACAAAATTCGTTAATTCTAAAAAAAAAATTTTTTTCTTTCATTTCCTTCAACTCATTTATTAAGCAACCACTATGAGTAAGGCACTATCAAATGGAATGCAGAGTTGCATATGGAGGTGGCAAGCAAAGATAACACAAAATCATAAAACACCAGGTAAATGCCATAGAAAAAAAGAACCAACAAAGTACCATGGAGGGTTCAAGAATGGGGAGATTAAATTCAGTGATGGGATACAGGAAGGGTTCATGGTAATGGTGGCATTTAAGAAGAACACTGAAAAATGGATGGGAAGCTAAATGCCTTTGTTACCTGTACATGCAGAGTTTTAAAATACAGGTTCAAAATTCTTTGATTTGCCATCCTATGAGGGAGGGAGGATATCTATGTCTCCTCCCTTAAATCTGTGTTCTGTTACTGTTTGACCAAGAGAATATAGGGGCTCTAGTTTTCTGGACTACTTTCTGTCTCTTGGGCTGCTTGCTCTTAGAACCCAGCCACCATGCTGGAGAAACTCCAAGTGACCCCATGAGAGAAGTCTATGTGGAGAGAAACTAAGTGCCAGCACCAACTTGTCAGCCACGTATAGAAGCCATCTTGGTAGTATATCTTCCAGGCCCAATCAGGTAGCTCCAAGAGATGTGAGGCAGAGATGAGCAATCTCAGCCAAACCTTACCAACACCACAAATTCTGAGCAAAACAAATTAAGGTTGTTCTAAGCCACTAAGTTTTGGGGTGTTTTTTATACAATAGATAACCGTAACGGTATAGATATGACACTTAAGAACACCCGAAAAAAGTGAATTTACTGTTTTACCAATGTTTTCCAGATTTTCTTAATCAGACATACATCCCCCAAAACAGCAAAATATGAAGTATTATTCCATTTGCTGTCAAGATCATATAAGTTTAGTGATTCTACTTTAATCTTCCATATATGCCATGGGACACAAGTAAGTAAACTCTAAAAACCTACTTAAGGAAATTATAATCCATTTTCTAGAGCCATTAAATTTTTCTACAATACTTACTCTGATTTCAAATTTAGCTGTGGGGGAATACAACTGACTTTTCTTTTGTTAATTTTATTATTAGAAAAAACATTTCATTCCTAGAGATGCAGGGTTATGTTCAAAGGTAAAAAAGAATGCTTATGTAGCTTCCTTTTGAAACAAATATAGGAGAGTCTGTTAAGGATTTCTAATCATAACCAAATCCTAGAACCTTGCCATTAGGGATAACTGCAACCTTTTCAAGTTTAAGCACCCCTCTCTGAAACCACAGTTACTTTTTCAGATTAATCCCCCTGTTATTCTTTCAACTCCAAGAGGATCTATGACCCATTAGTTATTAAAGGGGTCAGCAAACTTTTTTTGTGAAGTGTTAGATAGTAAATATTTTAGGCTTTGTGGACCATACACAGTTACTCTTGCATATTCTTCTTCTTCTTTTTTTATTTTTTTGGACACTGCACACAAAGGGCTGATATCCAAGATCTATAAAGAACTTCTTAACCTCAACACTCAAAATACAGATAATCACATCAAAAAATGGACAGAAGACATGAACAGACACTTCTCCAAAGAAGACATACAAATGGCTAGCAGACACATGAAAAAATGTTCATCATCATTAGCCATCAGGGAAATTCTAATGAAAACCACATTGAGATACCATCTTATACCAGTTAGAATGGCAACAGTAAACAAGAAATGTTGGAGAGGATGTGGAGAAAGTGGAACCCTCTTACACTGTTGGTGGGAATGCATATTGGTGCAGCCACTTTGGAAAACAGTGTGGAGATTCCTCAAAAAATTAAAAATAGAGCTACCCTATGACCCTGCCATTGCACTACTGGGTATTTATGCCAAAGATACAGATGTAGTGAAAAGAAGAGCCATATGTACCCCAATAGCAGCAATGGCCACAATAGCCAAACTGCGGAAAGAGCCGATATGCCCTTCAACAGACGAATGGATAAAGAAGATGTGGTCCATATATACAATGAAATATTACTCAGTCATCAGAAAGGATGAATACCCAACTTTTATGTCAACATGGATGGGACTGGAAGAGATTATGCTGAGTGAAATAAGTCAAGCAGAGAAAGTAAATTATCATAGGGTTTCACTTACTTATGGAACATAAGGAATAACAGGAAGGACATTAGGAGAAGGAAAGGAAAAATGAATTGGGGGAAATCAGAGAGAGAGAGGAACCATAAGAGACTATGGACTCTGAAAAACAAATTGAGGGTTTTAGAGGGGAGGCGGGTGGGGGGATGGGTGAGCACGGTGGTGGGTATTAAAGATGGCATGTATTGCATGGAGCACTGGGTGTGGCACATAAACAATGAGTACTGGAACACTGAAAAAATTAATTTTTTTAAAAAAGAACACTTTAAAAATGTAAAACCAATTCTAAGGTCAAGAGCCACATAAAACAGATCCTGTAGTTTGCAGACCCCTCTATTAACATTCCCAACACCTTTCAGTCCATCATCCTCCTCTCATGTCCTTATTTCCTTCATGATCATCTTAGATCCCACAACACACTGTTATAATCACTCCCTTGTGAACAATTTCACCTCCTCTGCCCCCTTATCACTTTATTTAATCCATTAAGTAAAACCCCAACCCTGGTTAAGACCAACTCTCTTCCTACTTCACGCCTGTACCCACAGAACTAAACACAACTGGAAAACATGTACAAGCATGCTTTAAATTCATGACTGTTATCTAATTTACTTTCTTTCCTTTCCTTCCTTCCTTTTCCTTCTTTTCCTTCTTTATAAGTAGTGGGAGCCCACTGTGGGGTTTGAATTCATGACCTTGAGATCAACACCTGAGCTGAGACCTAGCCGGATGCTTAACCAAAACTGAGCCACCCAGGTGCCCCAGATTCACAACTGTTAACTTTAAGTGGATATTAGTGTCCCCTGGCATTCCTACATTTTTCTAATCCATTTACTCTCACTCTGCTAGAGATTTATTTTATATATTCTCTTCAGGCCCCCAATATCATCTTCCCCATTCTCACTCTCATTAAGAATACAGATACAATCAAAAGACAATTCCCACCAGTTACCTGTATCTGCCCATGTTCTCTGTCTTCACTCCTTACTACTGACAAACTATGCATGCTCCCATCAAAAGCTAACTCCCACACTTGTACACCAAATCCCATCCCTTCTTGCCTCATCCTGGATAGTTTTCCATCAACTGTGTCCACTCTCTCCATTATTCTGTGTCTTCTAGGCAATTCCTAGCAGCACACAAACATGCTATTTCTTTCATGCAGCATATGTTCACCCACATACACATAATGCTTCCCTGTCCAGCTACCCATTTTTCCACTCCCTCTTATTCAAAAGAATAGCCTCTTCCATCTCCAACTTTTCTACTCCCCTATTTTCTTAAGCCCACTCTAATCAGGCTCTTGCCCTCACTCCTCCTCCAAAACCATTATTTTCAAGGTCACTATGGACCTTAACACTGTTAAAAACCAATGTTCAATTCTCAACTCTTAACCTAATTGGCAGTTTTTCTCATAGGTGATCACTACCTTGAAACACTCTTTTTAGTTAGCATCCATGACCCAACATTCTCCAGGATTTGCTCTTGCTGACCACTTCTTAGTTTCTCTTTATGGTTCCTCTACATTACTCCCAACATCTTAAGGTTGGAGTGCTCCAGGGCAGCCTTGGTCCTTTTCTCTTTTTTCTCCATATTTACCTCCTTGGTAATCTCATCCAGTCTCACGGTTTTAATATCACCCACATTTTGATGATACCCAGATTTCTATCTCCAACAGATAATTCCTGTTTGCCAGACTTACATTCAATTGCTTCCTTAAAATATCTACTTGAATGCCTGGCATCTCAAATGTACATGTCCAAAATCAAACCCTTTTCTTCACCACATCACCTCCAACTTCCTCTCTTCCCCAAAAAGTGCTCCTCTTGCAATTTCTAACATATGGGTAATTGACAACTCCATCTTCCCAATTACTCAGGTCAAAATTCTAAGTTATCTCTGATTCCTCCTTCTCCCATGCCATATCCAATCTATCAAGAAATCTTCTAACTTCTCATATATACTTCAAACTTCAAAATATACTTCAAACTTCAAACTTCTAACTTCAAAATATACGCAGAATCTGACTAATTCTTTTTTTTTTTAATTTCATTTCTTTGCAGCGTAACAGAATTCATAGTTTTACACCACACCCAGTGCTCCATGCAATGCGTGCCCTCCATAATACCCACCACCTGGCTCCCCCAACCTCCCAACCCCCGCCCCTTCAAAACCCTCAGGTTGTTTTTCAGAGTCCATAATCTCTCATGGTTCATCTCCCCCTCAATTTCCCTCAACTCCCTTCTCCTCTCCATCTCCCCATGTCCTCCGTGTTATTTGTTATGCTCTGCAAATAAGTGAAACCATATGATAATTGACTCTCTCTGCTTGACTTATTTCACTCAGCATAATCTCTTCCAGTCCCATCCATGTAGCTACAAAAGTTGGGTATTCATCCTTTCTGATGGAGGCATAATACTCCATAGAGTATATGGACCACATCTTCCTTATCCATTCGTCCGTGGAAGGGCATCTTGGTTCTTTCCACAGTTTGGCGACCGTGGCCATTGCTGCTATAAACATTGGGGTACAGATGGCCCTTCTTTTCACCACATCTGTATCTTTGGGGTAAATGCCCAGTAGTGCAATTGCAGGGTCATAGGGAAGCTCTATTTTTAACTTCTTGAGGAATCTCCACACTGTTCTCCAGAGTGGCTGCACCAACTTGCATTCCCACCAACAGTGTAAGAGGGTTCCCCTTTCTCCACATCCTCTCCAACACACGTTGTTTCCTGAGAATCTGACTAATTCTTAAAACCACCTTCACTGTTACTGAACCAAGGCCCAAGCCAACATCAATGCTTTCCTAGATTACTACAATAGATTTCCAAGTAGTGTCCCAGCTGCTACCTTTGCTCCCTTTACAGCCTCAACAGTGTAACCTTCCCTTTAAAACATAATTTAGACCATGTCAAACCTCTGCTCAAAACAAAAACCAAATTTTTTTTAAAGTAACTGAAAACTGAAATTCTTACAATGGTCTACACTCCATAAGGCCCTACATGGTATGATCCTTTCTTTCCTCTCTTACTGCCCCTCCTACTAGTCTCCCCATTGTTCAATCCAGTGCAGCCATACTGGTCATGTTATTTCCAGAGCAATCTGGGCCTCCTGTCTATTCACTCTTTGCACTTGCAAATTCCTTTGTCTACAATATTCTCCCTTCAAATATCTGCATGGCACATTCCCTCACTTCTTTCATATTCTGATCATTTCCTCACTCCTTTCATATCTTTGGTCAATTTATCAATGTGGCCTTCCCTGACAACCCTTATTTAAAACTTCAACCCACCCACCTTACCCAAGGCACTCCCTATTCACCATTATTTCTTTACTTTCCTCCATCTAACATTTTATATATAAACATATATATATGGCTATTTCTCTCTCTCTCCCTCTCCCTCTCTCTCTCTCTCTCTCTCTCTTTCACACACACACACAGTTTTTTGTCTGTTTTGTTCCCTATTATGTCTCCAGGGTCTAAAACAATGCCTGGGCAGAGAGCACACACTCAAGTAAACATTTATTGAAAAAAAAAAAAAAACAAATCAGAGATTAGTACACAGAAGTCAAATTTATTCCTTCAGGCCAATTAAAACTTTGAAAAGAAATGTAATTTCTTACCAACCCTAAATATCTCAATTTCTTTATTCTCCAGAATCTATTCAGGAAATTATACTGGCAAATACCATTTTTTCACTAAATCCAAACTTCAGCATGGAGCCCAATACAGGGCTTGACTCATGACCCTAAGATCAAGACCTGAGCTGAAATCTAGAGTTGGACACTTAACAGACAAAGGCACCCCGGCACCCCAAACTTCATTACTTTTAATCTACTAAGGACAAAGCCTTCCCAACTCTCAGTCTATGACTCCTAAGGAACTAGAATAAATGCTAAACACTGAAGTACCAGATCATTCTGTTAAATGTAAATATGTATATATACACATATCTACCTTTTATGTTCATGTATTCCTTCATATCAAATGATAACACTGATTTCCTAAGAGCACCCACTAATAAAAATTCCTTATAAAAAGGGGTTGGGACTATACTGTCAAGGTCATGAAAAACAAGGAGAGTCTGAGAAACTAGCACAGCCAAAAAAGCCTAAGCCATGTCAACTAAATGTAATGTGGTATCCTGGATGAGATCCTGAAACAGAAAAAGGACATGAGATAAAAACTATGGAAATCTGAAGAAACTATGGACTTTAAGTTAACAATAGTGAATCAATATTGGTTCATTAATTTTAGTAAATGTACTATTTAATGTAAGATGTTAATGGGGAAACTTGATACAAGGGTATATGGGACTTCTTTGTACTACCTTTGTAATTTTTCTGTAAATCTAAAAATATTCTAAAAGATTAAGTTTATTAAAAAGGAGGAGATAGGTTAGTATTTTGTCTGTAAATATCACACTCCTTTTAGTGCTAAACCTAAGCAACTCAAAGAATATTATTCTCAAATATTATAATCAATCTCAGTATAATATATATTAGCACTAAGTAATAAAAAATAAAAGACACCTTATACACATGAATCACAGTTCTCATTCAGCAATCATGCAAGAGAGTTAGTAAAATATATATATGTACTTATTTTACTAGCTCTCTTGCATTATATGGATTTGTATACACAAACATTCACATTTAGTACTTTTCCCCCCTCTTTATTTCAGTTCAGAAACAGGCAAAAGACAAGAAAGGGAGTAAAAGAGAGGGAAAGAGAAAGAGGGGAAGGAAGGAAAAGAATGAATGAGTAAATAATGGTTCAAGCAAAGACATAAATATTTGGCTAAATTCACAGGAACACAGAACTTAAACATAAGTAGAAGGTATGACTGTCACCTACAAAATAATAGGAATCTAAAAGAGATCTGAAAAGATTAAACAACAAAACTCAGTTATAATTCTCAAAAAGTAGAATAAATTGAGATATAATTTAGAATTTTTTAAATAAGGAAAAAATTCTGAACAGCAATTAATTACTTCAGACCTGGAAGAACTACTAGTCATACTAGAATAGGAGACTCTAGAAGAAATATTCTTTAAAGAAAAAAAAAAAAAAAGCTTATAAGCTTAAGGTCAAAAACCATATTATATTCATCTTTGTATTCTCCATGGTGTTTTCACTTAAGATTATTTAAAACGTTCTTTTAAATAAACAATTCATTTATATTATAGCTAAGGGTTAATTCTCCCTAATAGGATATCCAAAAGCAGTGCCACAGGAATCAAGAGCAGAGAGACCAGCAATGGTTTTTCCACAACTACAATATGACATCAGAAGGAAAAAATGTATTTGGGTTTCAAAAGCTTCTAAGGAAAAATGAATTTAATTCTTCAAGGAAATCATGTTGCCTAAATATTAATAAATACTTATGAATGTCAATAAAGAGGTCATATGTCTTTTTTTAATGAGAGAAAACAGATTTTTTAAGTAACAGCAACAGCTTTCTGCAAAAATCACATTTTAAAAATCTATTTCCTAAAGTTATTTAAAAAGTATTTTTGAAAAGTTAGTGCCAGTTATACAAAATACTTTAAAAAATTATAGAAACCTGGCCTATAGACCAAACACTCTTTTTGAAATTACTAGACGGTATAAATTACAGAAAAATTTAAATGGATTATGAAGGCAGCAGCTTCAGTGTAAGTATCTAATTTATTTTAATCATAAGTAAACTTTTACATTCATCAAAACATCAGGATTTTATTTCTATAAACTAAATCCTACTTACAGAAAATGGGAGTGGGTGGGATTCTTCCCATATAGCTCAGCCAATCAGAAAACCTAAAACTCCTATGGCTCATTTAGTACCCATGGTCTTTGTGGACATTTATAAAAGAATTGACTTCTCCAAGTTCTAAATGTCATCCTAACATTATAAACCAAGCTACTATTCTGATGATTTATAAGAACAGAAGTTTACATTTTTAAAAATAATATATTCTATATTGCAACAAAAGCCTTATAAACTATATTATTATAGTCTAGAGAAAAGAACAAAGAGGAAAGCCAATGCAAACTCAAAAATATCTTTTCACATGTCAGTCTTAGAATTACTTCATGTAGCCACTTAAAATAATGACTTTTTAACTTTTACATAATATTCAATGATATAAAAATGATGGTTGCACTAATATCTGATAACTTCAAAAAGTGAGTTAATATTATTATATAGCAGTAATTCCAATTCTTTCTAAATTATTAGAAATTCTAAATTTCTAAATTATTTTACTATCTTCCTAAATAAAAGTGTTTAGAAGAGGGACGCCTGGGTGGCTCAGTTGGTTAAGCGGCTGCCTTGGGCTCAGGTCATGATCCCAGCATCCTGGGATCGAGTCCCACATCGGGCTCCTTGCTCAGCAGGGAGCCTGCTTCTCCCTCTGCCTCTGCCTGCCACTCTGCCTGTGCTTACTCACTCGCTCTGTCTCTGAAAAATAAATAAATAAAATCTTTAAAAAAAAATGTTTAGAAGAAACTTCAAGCCTGACAAAAATCTTCATTAAATTCCTCAAAAATAAATCATAAAAATATAAGAATTTTTTTTAAGATATATTTATTTGAGAGAGAAAGAGAAAGCAAGAGCATGGAGGGGAAGGGCAGAAAGATAGGGAAAGAGAAACTTAAGCAGACTCCAAGCTGAGTGCAGAGCCTGATACAGGACTCAATACACAACCCTGAGATCATGACTTGAGCCAAAACCAAGAGTCAGATGTTTAACCAACTGAGCCACTAAGGTGCCCCTGTAAGGATTTTCATAAGGTATGCTAAGAGATTCTCATTTGAAAGGGGAAAAAAATCTTACAAAATACTGGTGAAATTATTTAAATTTCAAAAGCTTAAAACCAATTACATATTTATCTCAACAGATAACATCTTTACTCAACATATTCCTGAAAGATCAAAATGAAATAAATTTATTGCTACCCACTCCAAGTCATAACCCATATTACCAAATATAAATTAACATAAAAGCATTCTACGTAAGTTTCTACACACCTCTATCACACTTTTGAACTCACTTGGATAAATATGGATCTTTCCAACAGCAGCAGCAGTTTCTACAAAGTTATTTACCTTGTCCAGGTCTTGCAGTTACAGCTGCTCCAGCAGATGGCGGCTCAAGCTCCTGTCAATTACAATAACGTTATTACAGTGACCTACTACAATGTACTATTTATAATAAATTAGAGTGATACAACAACCTTACCTTTGCTTTCTTTGAGTCTGGATCAAACCTTTCAAGAATTAATTTAGCCGTTTTATAAGTTTCTTTTTCCATGACTTCTTCAAGCTACGAACAAAAATTTCTGTAAATTGTCACACTTTAAAACATACACACGACTTACTTTTATAAGCCCTATTCCAAAAGTGTTCAAGTACAATGCTTAAAATAAACAGCATACAATATATTCAGATAGCATCAAAGACTTCCTACAGTCAAATAATTAAAATCTACATTTTAAAATGGCTTCTAACCTCTAATATGTTACTTGTATTTAACAGCTTCACTGCAAGGAAATACCAAATACTGCTAATTGTTTACATATAATGAGGAGAATAATTACATGCACCAACTTCAATAATGGAATGTGCAAAAATCTATCAGCCATCATTATTGGAAGTTATTAGACATGACAAGCAAATGACAGGCAATTCCTCAGATTTATTTCCTCATAGCACTTAATGCTATTAATTTAAAGAAGGTCGTTAGCCAAGAGCTTTACAAAATAAAATCTCTGTGCCAATTAACTGCTGTCAGCATCGATTTTAGATTATTTATTAGCAGAAGCAATTAGCTTGCTGCAAATGCAGTGAAAACTCACTAACTGGGAGAACAGCCATGGAATTTGCTCAAATGACTTTAAGAGCTGAAACTCCCCCTTTTTTACTTAGATTCAAACAACTTTAGAGGGGAAAGAACCACAGTAAGAATTTAAGTAAAAATTTTACTGAGTTCTATACACACACTAGGGGCTGTAATTAAAACAGTTCATTATTACAGCATTTTATCTACAATACACTCAAGTCAGTCAGGGTTTAATTTAAAAAGCAATAACTAGTAAAGTATAATTTTAGCAGTTATGGCCCAGTATCAGAAAAAGTTTAATTTTAGTATAAGACAGTTGTATTATGACAAATAGCTAATGTGTAGAAGAAAATGCTTTGTAAAAATTGGAATGGGACCTTTTCCTTCTCAGTGACCAATGACAGCCACTTAGATTCATTAAATGTCACATTTATTCAAAAGGTCATTTATTTTAGAATACAACACGGAGCACATTTACCAAGTTTAAAATACAGTTTAAAATATGCTACCCAACAGTAGTTAATGGGTTCCTTATTAAAAATTCAATTCAACATTTAAGAAGCTAAGTGCTTAGATGAATGATTTAACCTTGGTTTAGTGAAAATAAAACATTTTCCTAATTATTTCAAAATTATGATAAATTCTCAAAACAATCAAGTTTAATGTTCTAATGTAAAGGAAATGTAAAGAAAACTTTAGAGTTGAGGAAAACTGGTAATCAAGATAAAAAAAAAAGGACATATCATATATCCCTAAATCTACATAGTCTACAAGGAATCTACATGGAATATCAATGAACTAAATCCAATTAATGTTTAATATTTTAGACCAACATTGTGGCAATAGAACTTTATGTAATGATGGAAATGGCTTACATCTTCACAATGTAGTAACCACTAAGCCATATGTGACAAATGTTGCTTGTGCAACTGAGGAATGGAATTGTAGTGTTATTCCATTTTAAACAATGTAAATTTAAAAGATACATGGGGCTTTTGGCCACTGATGTGGACAACACAGATCTAGATGAAGATGACTACTAGGCTTAAGAAGATTAAGGGGTGCCTGGGTGGCTCAGTGGGTTGAGCCTCTGCCTTCTGCTCAGGTCATGATCTCAGGGTTCTGGGATCAAGCCCCGCATCGGGCTCTCTGCTCAGTGGGGAGCCTGCTTCCTCCTCTCTCTCTGCCTGCCTCTCTGTCTACTTGTGATCTCTCTCTCTCTCTCTCTGCCAAATAAATAAATAAATAAAATCTTTTAAAAAAAAAAAGAAGAAGATTAGGTAACACTGTGATCTTTAAAAAAACACACGAAACTCAAAACTAAAATGCAACTTCAACAAATGACTGCAACACTTAGTACATTGTTCAGCAAGTATTCATTTTTATGTCTATGTTCATATAAAGTATCTTCAATAAAGTCATTTTTTAAAGCACTAAAAGATGTAAATCTATTCTCCTTTTCTTTAACACTTCTAGCAAAAATTTTTCACATAATTGCTTAATTAACACATGTATCCATACAACATTTTAGGTGAATAACTTGTTTTAAACAGAGACATTCTAATCAGTGTAAAAAACATAAACCTTGAACTCCGAAGTCAGAAAAAATCTGGGTTCAAAGCTCCATTCTTAATTACGTAGAAAGACTTTGAGCAATTTCACTGGCCTCAGTTTCTCTTTTTGTAAGGCAGATATACTAATATTTTCTTCATAGCACTGTTAGGCACTTTAAATATAATAATGTATGAGAAAGAGTCTCTAACAGTACCTAACACAAAAACACATAATCGTTAGTGATACTCCAATTATACAGAATGGGTCTGAAAACAGCAGTGTTTCCAATATGCAACATATTCATCCCAGGATTCAGGAATGAAAAATTAGATTCTCAAAACTCCCTAAAATATAAGTTGCATTGTGTTTTTCATAGTATTTTTAAAATTTTTTTAAATTGTTCTTCTATGATAAATTATACTAAAAGTTTCAGGGCTTTTTATTTAAAAAAGAAAATAATAAACAGTTTATTATGAACCAATATTTTTACAAGATTATGTATTTCAATAACATGTAAAAATTATTTCTACTTGATATAGATATTTCATCATAGATAACACTAAAAGAG
This sequence comes from Mellivora capensis, assembly GCA_004024625.1. NCBI lineage: Eukaryota > Metazoa > Chordata > Mammalia > Carnivora > Mustelidae > Mellivora > Mellivora capensis. The sequence continues at coordinate 102,558 of PISX010004728.1, read as the reverse complement.
GGGAACATGAATACAAATGTCAGAAAATAATTTTTAATTTTAAAAGGTAATCCTACAAATATTTAATATGTAAATTATTATTCTTGAAGTAAAATTTTAAAACAGAGCATCAATTGCTCTATCCAATATTCTTGATCTTTGCTTTGTGCCAAATATTCTAGATAAAGAAAAATTTCTTTTGTTACGTACTCGTCAAATTATTAGGAGTATGCCCCAAACCATCTTCAACACACAGCATTAGGGTACATGTTGCATTATTTAAACTCATCTTTTTTACAATGATAAAAATACTGTCTGCTTACCCTGATTTTGGTTATACTGCTGAAATCAATACTGTTTTTACTAGTTCAGATTTTACATCATTTTCTGATTTCACATAGTAGTATTCCACAATAATAGTCACATCTTTTCTCTCTGCATTTCTTCTGTTAAAGTATTTACAAAGATCTGTAGCCTACAGTGAATATTCAAATACTGGAAAATGGCAGCAAAAATTATTGGGTAATATAAAAATATAGCATTTGAAACTTCTAGTGAGGTCAACAGCCCTACACAGAATTACATGCTGAATTTGCTAACTTAAGTACTTCTTTTGCTTCTAAAATTTATTTCATAGAATGTCATTCATAGGATTGTATATAAAATATATCATGTACATAAGCTTATTATTACTTATCTGTAAGAATTACTCACCATTAACAAGAAACGGGGCCCATAAAACATAAAATGGCCACAAAAGCAAGACTGACTGATTAATTAGACTGTAAGCCCTCTCTACTGCATGCTCCTGTCCTGTTCCCACAAATGTCCATATTAACCTATAGCTCAGCATGTCAGCATTTCTTGCTCTTTCTTTCAACTGGCAGTAGCAGATTTCTTTGAAGCAGTAACATTTGTAGTGAACTGTTAGGCTATAATACTCAGAGAATTATAACACTTCCTCCTATGTTCCTAATTTCTCAACTGATTTTTCTCAAAATTCAGAAAAACACAAATTTCCTGAGAAATGCCAGAAAGGAATTACCACATAGAAATACTATTCTTGAGGGGCACCAGGGTACCTCAGTCGGTTGAGCTCAGTAGGTTGATTCTTGGTTTTCACTCAGGTCATTATGTCAGGGTCATGAGATCTAGCCCTTCCTCTGGAGCCTGCTTAAAGATTCTCTCCCTCTCCCTTCCCTCTCCCTCCCCCTCTGCTCATCTCCCACACCCCACCTCCCTTGTAAGCTGGCCCAGGCTTTCTCTCTCTGAAATAAATAAAATCTAAAAAAAAAAAAAAAAAAAGGAAAAAAGGAAATACTATTCTTGGAAAAGTATAGTATTTTCATGAACACACTTAAATTTCGACTCATGTTCTGATGGATCTTGATTTTGAACTGTGTTGATGGAATGCTCAAGGATGCAAAGGGATTATCTATTAAGCTAATTTTTTTTTTCAAAAGCTGAATTTTTTTTGAGTAGCAAAATGTACACATCTAGACTTGGGAGTTTTTTAGATAATTAGAGATTAATTTTTAGTTTTATCTTATTTTATTTTTTAAAGATTTTATTTATTTGACAGAAAGAGAGAGATCACAAGTAGGCAGAGAGGCAGGCAGAGAGAGGGGGGAAGCAGGCTCCCTGCTGAGCAGAGAGCCCGATGCGGGCTCAATCCCAGGACCCTAAGATCATGACCTGAGCCGAAGGCAGGGGCTTAACCCACTGAGCCACCCAGGCATCCTTTCGTTTTATTTTAATAAGTAAATACTTACATTAAGGTCTTAGATTTAAATCATTGTCAAGATACTAATTTTCCTAAGTAATTTAACTTTTTAATCAATTAATAATTCATGTTCATTCTTAAAATTACACTTATACAAATTATGTATTATTTACAAATCTATTCAGAATTAAGAGATGCATCCCTAAGGAAACCACCTTTAATAAAATGTCAAGTAGTAAATATAATTGGTTTTCATTTTGTTATTGAAAGAGGAAGGATAGGAGCTGAATATTTTTGGACTGATAGTTATTTTCCTACAGGCATTTTAATAGTAAAAGTATTTTCAAAGCTAATGTAGAGTTTAAACCTAAACATCCATGAACAAGATCAATTTTGATTACATTTAGCTTTTGTTCAAAAGTAGTGGCCCTTCTTTTTCCTCTCATTACCAGCACAATGATCAGCAAGCACTGTGCTCCTTACTAACTCACTCTTAACACCTATTATTCTAAACAAAGTAAGTGTAAAGCAACTCAAACAAAGCAGCTCTGTTAAGGGCTTGAGTAATAAAGTCCAGGGATGAAGTTTCCAGTAGTAACCGTCATAACCAATAATAGTCAAGTCAATGCAAATTGTTCCCTAATTAATAAAATGAGTTGGAACAGCCAACTTATTTTTCTTAAATCATACTGTAAGAAATATGGCATACTAAACTATTCTGTAATATTGATGCCTCTTGAACCATTTAGATATAGACAACTCTTGGCCCTGAAGTGAATTTTCCAACAGTGAGGCCTAGATGAAGCAGCTTTATGTTGTCCTTCCTTCGAGGGCTATTAAAGAAGTAAATAGCTTAGCTTGTCTTTACAGTTTTCCAAGTCTGCTCTGTTACTCTTTTTTGCCCAATCACCTGTTTTCCAAGATTCTGCTTTCTGGTCATGTGACAGCACTGATATTGGATCAGATTCTCTTCACTTAAATTTCTTTTTAAATTTTCTTCTTTTTTTTTTCTTTTTTCTTTGTCTTCCTTCTTATATTTTCTATTTTAATAAAAATTTCTCCAATTTGGTAGAAGTAGGGCTTAGCTCTGATCACCTCTATCAGCCCTTCTTTTTAAGCAAACCAAACTAATCATATCACAATTTCTATATTACCGAGAACTATCAGTATTTCCTCACTTTGAATTTATGGCTGTTATATAATGCATGGAATTAAAGAAATATAATAAGATATAAGGGAATATTTCTATGTTTCAGGACCATTAAAAATGTCAATGCAATGTTGGTAAATAATTCACAGAACACTGAAGAAGCTCAAACAAATAAGAAATCCTCTCACAATTAAAGTTCTTTTATTTTTCAAGCACTTAAATGCTCAAGACCAGTGTCTTTTATTACCAATTCACAAAACAATTTTTTTTAAGTAAGCTCTAGGCCCAATGTGGGGGTTGAACTCACAATCTCAAGATCAAGAGTTGCATGCTCTATCAATCAAGCCAGCCCAGCGCCCTCACAGAACAATTTTTACACTAATCTTAACTTCCATAATTTTTATTAGTTTAATAATTGTTACTTATTACATGTTATACTAAAATACACTGATCATATGCATTTGATTAAATTTCATTAAGTTTCTACATTGTAAGCCACTGTTATCAATTATCATTTTCATACTTCAAAAATAATTATATAAAAAGGCATATGTAAATTCAAGTCAAACACCAAGTTCAATTCACTTATTAGAGGGTATGATAATACCCTATAAATAGCTAGGGCCCTTCTTCTCTTATGCTTGGCCCCCTTTCCAAACATCCGAAGGACACATTTAACTGGCCCCACAAGAGATACCCATGTGATCAGAGCTGCTGATAGAAAATGAAAGAAAAAAAAATTTTCTTTCCCCCTTTCTTCAGCCTTTTCATGGTCAATTTGACTTTTACAACCAATCTTCTTGATACCCTCTCTCCTAGCCTTACCTAGCCTTATTCTATCCAGAAAACCTGAGAAGTGACATATGTAGATGTTTGATCCTTTTTTAACCCTAATAATCAATCTGGATACCCACCTTTTTACCCCTCTGCCTCATTTAACCTTCCAATGATTCATTTACTTGCTTCTCAGCTTACAACTGCATAGATTCTCAGACTCAAAAAATAGTCCACATAACTACTTTTTCCTGTCAATCATAATTAATTAGCAAAAATATTCATAATTTAGCTTCATCATTAAAATACTATCCATACTTGTTACTTGGATGGTCATAATGTATAACAGATAAACATTGTTTATTCAGTTCTTAATGTATCTGTTTTATATAAATTAATTTTAAATAAGTTAACTTACTATTTTTTTCTTCTGGGATTTTAAATCATCCAATGCTTCATCTAGAAAACAAGATTTAAATCAAAGCTAAATCAGATATTAAGATACTTAGATATCTTAAAAACAATATGCCAAATGATATATATTAAGCAACCACAAGGAAACTGTCTTATTTTAGAATTTCTCACTTATGTGTACAGATAAAAATTATCTCAATCTTCACACATATATATTTCATACTGTTGCCTATATATTACAAAGCTAAGTAGGGAAAAATTGACTTTACATAGAATAAAACACCTTTCAAAATTTAAAAAGACCTAAACATTTTATCAAATAGAATTTAAGTAATTAATAATTTTTAATTAAATTTACAAATAAAATTATTATTTCATCATTAAAGTTCCAGGATAGCAAACATCTGAATACCCAAATCAAAGTATACTATTTATGTAAAAATCCAAAGACAAACTTATACAAAGATTTTACTATAACTTTTCAATATTTTAGTTTTTAATGTGTTAGCCAACCTACTACTAAAGGGGAAAAAAAAGTCTGCTAACATGTATAAAGAGAATAGTCATCTACAGTTAGAGAATAGCAATGAAATATTTATTCCTTAATCCAGAAGTCAGAAAATTTTTTTCCATAAAGGGCCAGACAGTAAATATTGGCATTATGGGCCAAAAGGCAAAATCAAATAAGTACTTTTAAAGCAAAAGAATGAACAAATTTCCATAAATCTTTAGTGACAAAATCCAAATGTAATAATAATTAAGTTCAATTTTTTGTAACATAGGTCTATCATTGAAAAGAAAATTATTCTCTTTTGGGTGAGTAGATAACATTTCACTTAAATGAGGTTCAAAGTTGCTGTTCCCTATCATCAAAACCGATTGCAAATATTAATACGTTAATGTTGATCTGTCATGAGATTTTACACATTTGACTTTTGAAAATGTTTTTTCACATGTATATGTTCTGCTAAATACTGAAATCAATCGACAAGCACATGATTTTAACTGAGGATATTCATTGTTTGGAAAGCATTTATAGAATTCTTTAATTCTTCTATTGATATTTGCCTTTTCTTATCATTACATTGGAAATTAATCACTTCCAATTGAAAATAAGTGGAAGCCCCTCAATTGTACAGTTAAGTGGATTCTGCAATATGGAAACTTCATTTGTACTTCTTGAAGTCTGAAAATCACTGCTGGATGGCTTTCTCTTTTGGCTAAGATCAAGTATGAAAAACACTGCTGGAACTATTGTTTGAGCTCAGATCACATACTTGATGCAAATTTCTGGGGGGATGGAGATGGTGCTTCTTGTTTTAACTTTTCAGTCTTTTTTAAAAATTACTTTGTGTTATTACAATGATATTTGTTTCCGAAATTACTTTATAGCGTATAGGTTTTGCACATAAGGACTGTTTTGTCTTGCAATCTTAGGTTGAATTCATTAAGAATCATTATCAACTCTGCAGCAAAAGCTAATTTTCCAAAGCCAGTCAGCATTCAATCACAGTGGTTGAAAGTAATTCTTTGCATGCAGAAATATTACACTCTAGGCCCTGAGCTCAAAATATCACAATAAAACTTTACCACTGCTGAGCCATCAAACTGCTGTGGGGCTGGGCAGGTTATGATAGTCAGCTTCTATTTCTGATTAAAGTTCACATAATTGACAATGGTTAAGTTCATGAGAGTAAATGAGGTTCCCATTGACACTACTAATTTAATAACACATGGTAGGTTCAATTACATGCTTGGCAAAGTACCCGTTGTCACATAACACAATGAATAACCACAAAATTTAAACACCTTATAATTTCGCAAGTTTGTACATTAATCCAAATAAGCCTTTTTCTGCTTCCCACATTCTTTAGTATAGTTATGCTACATTATATAGCATTATATAGTTATGCTACATTAGTTTCAGATATACAACTTAGTGATTTGACAAGTTTATACATTATGCTATGTTCACAAGTGTAGCTACCATCTGTCCTGTTAAATCACTATTACAGTATCACTGACTATATTTCTTATGCTGTGCCTTTTATTCCCATGACCTACTGACTCCATAACTTGAGGCCTATATCTCCCTCCCCCCTTTACCATTTTGCTCAATCTCCCACTCTCCTCTCCTCTGTCAATCATCAGTTTATTCTCTGTATTTACAGGTCTGATTCTGCTTTTTGTTTTTTTTTTTTTTAGATTCCATTTATGAGTAGAATCATATGTTGTCTTTCTCTGTCTGACTTATTTCACTTTGCATAATACCATCTAGGTCTATCCATGTTGTCTCAAGTGGCAGTCTCATCTTTTTTATGGCTGTGTAATATTCCATAGTATACATTATATTTATATACACAGCACATTTTCCTTATCCATTTGTCTATCGATAGGCACTTTGGTTATTTCTGTGATTATTGTAAACAGTGCTGCAATAAACATAGGGATGCATATATCTTTTTGAGTCGGTATTTTCATTTTTTCTGGGTAAATACCTACTAGTCGAATTATTGGATCATACGGTATTTCTATTTTTAATTTTTTGAGAAACCTCCAAATTATTCTCCACAACGGCTGTACCAATTTACTTCCCCACCAACAGTGCACAAGGGTTTCTTTTTCCCTATATCCTCACTGAAACTTGTTTCTTATCTTTTTGATTTTAGCCTTTCTAACAGGTCTAAGATGGTATCTCATTGTAGTTTTGATTGGTACTTCCCTGATGATTGATGATGTTGAGTATCTTTTCATGTGTCTGTTGGCCGTGTGTATATCTTCTTTGGAAATATTTTACCACCAATATTTATAACACATCTTAGCAGATTCCACTTCAGGTTATACTGAACTGGTGTTTTTTCAACTTTGAAGATATTCTGTCCTGCAGTTGTTTTATAGAAATTTTATGTAGAAGTTAATTCAGTAACTTCAAGCTCAAAATTGGTTCCTCAAATAAACTACAATTGAGCAGTATCAGAGCCAAGGAAGATCACTTGGAATCATTTGTCATGTTTTTAAATTAACTATCTTGCTTCCAATATTCTCAGTTATTCAAATTGTTCATGCCAAAAGGCTACTTACTAACTAAACAAGTATACCTTCTCTGAACACATTTTGTTCAGCTGCTACAATCAAACACAATTCAATTAATTCACCACTGGTAAATAAATGATTTTCCCTGCTTCACTAATAAGCCACCCAGAAACTTACTGGATTGAAGCTCCATTTTCACTTTTAATTTTTATGAAGAAATTCAGCGATGATGAGATATTCCATTTTAAAAGTTTTACTTTTTCTGACCATTGCTTTTCTGTGAGTTGGGAGTATCATGAGTACTTAATATGGTAATGTCAATGTATATTTGTATTCTTTTAGCACAGTCCACTATGCCCTAAAAATGCAACATTCAAAGTCCAATCTTCTCTTCTTTTGTTGTTTTCACATGTTGAGTATGCATTGATAATTTTTTTAAAAATAATATTGTCAAAATACATATGGCACATGAAATGTCAAGTTATAAATTTATGTCATTTGTTGTACATTCTCCAATAGTCTCAAGTGTTGAGATGAGAGCACCACATACAGTTTGCTACAAGTACTTAACTCTGCCACTGTAGGATGAAAGCAGCTACAGACAACATTTAAATGAATGGGCAGCATTTTGGTCCAGTAAAAACAGAAATCTGAATTTCATATAAATGTAATGTCACAAAATATTCTTTTGAATTTATTCAATGATTTGAAAATGTAAAAATCATTCTTTTCTTTAGGATCTTATTTATTTATTTAACAGAGAGAGAAAGAGAGCACAAGCAGGGGGAGGGGCAGAGAGAGAAGCAGGCTCGTTGGGGAGGAGGAAGCCTGATGCAGGGCTCAATCCCAGGAACCTGAGCCAAAGGCAGCCACTTAACCAAATGAGCCACCCAGGCGCTCCTAAAAGTCATTCTTAAATCATGACCTGTACAAGGTATTGGGCAGGACTTGGCCCAAAGGCTATAGTTTGCCAACCCTTAATCTATACTATGTCCAAAGCAAGAAACAAAGGAAATAAAACTAATACAGAACAAAAAACAAGGACACAATCAATAGCTTCAGGGTGACTTGATGCTAAAAAAATAAATTTGTAGGACAGTAAGATAATCTTTTCTGAAGTCTATTTTAAATGTACATGTAATACCTATTCAAATGAATTAGATTTTTTTAAATAAAAGGATCCCTGAAGTAAATTTTTAAAGCAACCCCTTTATATAATAACCATGACCTGAAATGCCTATTTGTAAGTTAAAATATTCATACATTTAATTTCCTTAGAAAAGTGTTTCCAAGCACTCTTTTAAAATAAGTTTTCTTATATTTTCTACTATTTTGTTAGTTCTATGAGGTCAGAGAGCATATTTGTTTTAAACTTATTCCTGTCCTCCTGGTATCTACCATATTATCAAATATCACTGGAAACAACATCATATGTTTATTTTCCTTATCAATATTTTTTAAAACCACAGCAAACATAATACTTAATGATAAAAATTAAAAGCTTTTCCACTGAGAATCAGAAACTAGACAAGGAATCTGCTATTCCCACTTCAATTCACTATTATACTGACCCATTAAATAAGACCAGAAAAATTTAAAAAACAAGAAAAATAAAAACGAATAAGGAACAGAAAAGAAAAATCAGCACCATCAGCCCATATGTATATTAACACTTTGCAATTTTTACATATTTTGGCATAAAGTTTCACTTAATACTCATAATAATCTATCCTAACCATTTTATGTTTATGATGATGATAATATAGGTTTCCACTTTACAAATTAGGAAACTGGGGCACGTGGGTGGCTCAGTGGGTTAAAGCCTCTTGCCTTTGGCTCAGGTCATGATCTCAGGCTCCTGGGATCGAGCCCCACACCGGGTTCTCCGCTTGGCAAGGAGCCTGCTTCCTCCTCTCTCTCTGCCTGCCTCTCTGCCTACTTGTGATCTCTATCTGTCAAATAAAAAACTAAAATTTTAAAAAAAAAAACAAATTAAGAAACTGATGTTCAGAGAATTAAAACTTATCTGTAGGACAAAAAGACAGCCAATGTGGCTGGAGCAAAAGCAAAAAAAGTAGAGTAGAAAGAGATGAAGTTAGAGAATGGGCATAAGCCAGAAAGTAGGATAAATAATTCAGATTTACTCTAGTTGCCACGGGAAATCAATAGAGAATTTGAAACAGAAAAGACACGACTAAATATACCTCAAAAATAGACAAGTTAGGAAGCTACTCCTAGTATAAGTAGGAGATGACGATCACCTGAATTAGAACAGTAGTAATAGGAAAGCAGGTTAGAAGTGGTCAGATCTGAAATAATGTTGGAGGTAGAGATGACAGTACTTTGAAGGGGAGAGAGAAACTCATGGTAGATTAAAGGGAATATGAAGTCAGGACAGGGATTTCCCCCCAGCTGTTTATATGGAAGGGAGATTATATACCAATAGAGACAATCAAACAGAAATAGCTAATACAAAAGAGGATAACGGCAGGAAGAGATAACTGCAAGAACAAAGTTCTTGAGATGGCCAGAATATCCAAAATCCAAAGCATAAATGGAGAGCTTAGCCATAGATGGAATCAAGGTCAGTCTTCCAGACTTCCACAGAAGGATGACAACACACTGAGTAACAGATGGAGCTAACTTGATATATTTGGTGGTGGAGGTAGCTCTCATCTGTTTATATCTATTTTCTCCATAAAGTGAGACTAACACATGAGACTGACCACGTAGATTTTTGTGGGGTTTTGCTTGTTTGTGAATTTTGAATTTTTATTTGGTTGGTTGATTGGTTGGTTTTATTTTGGTTTGGTTTGGTTTTTATTTGCAGGAAGGTAGGTATTAATTATTTGAAGAGAAATACCATCTCAAAAAATATTCTTAAAGAGAAAAAAGTGAATTTTCTAAGAAACTATGAAATGGGACTGTGCAACATGTACTGAGTATACATTTAATATTTATAATATAGATCTAAAATAAGTCTGGTCAGGGGCACCTAGTTGGCTCAGTCAGTTAAGCATCTGCCTTTGGCTCTGGTCATGATCCCAGGGTCCTGGAATTGAGCCCCACAACAGGATCCCTGATCAGCAGGGAGTCTGCTTCTCCCTCTCCCATTGCTCCTCCACAGCCCCCCAACTCACGTTCTCTCAAATAAATAAATAATCTTTAAAAAAAAATAAGTCTGGTCAGTATGCTGCATGATTTTCCTGTAATAAATTTAGCTTTTCTGATGCAGGGGCAGATCAAGCTTATGAAAGTTTTAACCAGGATAGAGTCTTGCCAGTCACAGATTAAGCATATAATTTAATTTAAAGAAGGTACAGTTTTTGCCAGACAAGATGCAAAAGAGGGGCAAAGGAATCAAGGGTATCTGCAAGGAATGGTCACTGAGCTAGCCCAGTGAACCTAAAACAGGTTGGAGAGAAGCCGTAACTCAGGGGGGCAGTTTGAAAGTCATATATCTGTATGAACCTTATTTAGATCTTGAATTAAACAAACAAAATATGTTTAATATTTTATGATATTAAGAATTCCTTTTCAGATAAGATAATGTATTGTATTACATTAATGATAATGTGCTATATAATGTATTTTTTTAAAAGTCTGTCATGGATAGATATAACTAGGATATACTTCAAAATGATACAGTAGGTAGATAAGTAGATAAGAGTTAAAAATTAAACAAGACTGACCATGAGTTGATGGTTGTTTATGTTGTGTGATGTGTATATGAGGACTTATTATATTATTTACCCTACTTTTGTATATGTAATTTTGTATATGAAATTTTCCACAGTGAAAAGTTAAACAAGAACAAAGAAGTCACATATAAAGTTCACTTAAATAAATTTTATATACATTTGTTAAATTATAACTCATACTTTTAAGACCTGAAAATCTTTAAAATCTATACATACACAGAATACAGAAGGAAATATTATCACAATTTGCATATTTCCATAAAAACAAAAGCCTAGGAGCTATGAGGTTAAAGAGAATGGTACAATTAATAGAACAAATCAAAAGATGTCTAAGATATTCTATTCTACAGTAATGTAAGTTTTGCATAAAGATTAACAAATAATTTCTCTCAATTTAAGAGATGAATTAATGAAATTATTTTGTGTAAAAAAATTCTAAATGAACAAGACAAAAATAACACAAAGAGAATCCTCTTGATTATTCAAAATGCTTGATAGTAAACAACCCTTCAATATTTACAAGATTTTCATTTCAATACACCGTTTTACAACCTACCATTCAGTTACAAACCAATGCACTATCAGAAAGTGTTTTTTTAAATGTATTTATAAGAATTTAGAAATTAAACTTACTATTTCTTTCTGTTCTCTTGGAAAAGAAGAAAATAAGCACTGTTCTTATGCTCCAGATGCTACAGAGGAAACAAAATTCAGAAACAAAAACCATTATTAGAATAAGTGAATTAGAAGACATATAAAAGGAAAACAAATACACATTTCCACTTAGAGTTCAGTACAGTGCTTCCCTTTATATTTTGAAAATCAGAAAGTACTCCTTGCTTTCAGAGACATCAGAGGTCTACATCTGCATTCAAAAGAGTTTTCGACCTAAAATCCAAGGACCTTCTGAGGGTTCCCCAGAATCATGAAATTGCCATTGTGTGCATAACTGTATTTCTCTGGAGAGACCACTGTGTTCATCACTCTGTAAGGAGTCTATGACACCTTCCCCCCAAAAAATAAATTATACAGTCCCCTCTAACTAAGTAAGCATCAACTCCAAAAATCTGTCTATTCCCATGCATTGAGGGAAAAGCATTTTACAAATCCAGCACATTGTATAAATGTAAGTTGCAGGGCACCTGGGTGACTCAGTGGGTTAAAGCCTCTGATTTCAGCTCAGGTCATGTTCCCAGGGTCCTGGGATCGAGCCCCACATCGGGCTCTCTGCTTGGCAAGGAGCCTGCTTCCTCCTCTCTCTCTGCCTGCCTCTCGCCTACCTGTGATCTCTGTCAAATAAATGAATAAAAAATCTTTTAATAAATAAATGCAAGTTGCAACTACTTCCTTATTATTTAACATTGGAAGGATCTTCCCTACTAAATAAAATAAGCTATCTAGAAGAAAAAAAGCCTACCTTCAACTAAGTACTTGATAAGTAAACTTAGCTAAACACCACCTTTTAAATATTTTATGAGGAGAATTCTCTGGGCCTTATATTATTAGTAAAACATCAAATGATATTAAAAGTAAATTAAAGAATGATCCTAATCACAAATTTGTTAAGGTCATCTCTTTTTTTTTAATTAAATTTTTTAATTTTTTATAAACATATAAAGTATTTTTATCCCCAGGGGTACACGTCTGTGAATCGCCAGGTTTACACACTTCACAGCACTAACCATAGCACATACCCTCCCCAATGTCCATTTCCCACCCCCCCTTTCCGACCCCCCTCCCCCCAGCAACCCTCAGTTTGTTTTGTGAGATTAAGAGTCACTTTTGGTTTGTCTCCCTCCCAATCCCATCTTGTTTCTTCTTTTCCTACCCCCCCAACCCCCCATGTTGCATCTCCACTTCCTCATATCAGGGAGATCATATGATAGTTGTCTTTCTCTGATTGACTTATTTCACTAAGCATGATACCCTCTAGTTCCATCCATGTCGTTGCAAATGGCAAGATTTCATTTCTTTTGATGGCTGCATAGTATTCCATTGTGTATATATAACACATCTTCACATTCATCTGTTGATGGACATCTAGGCTCTTTCCATAGTTTGGCTATTGTAGACATTGCTGCTATAAACATTTGGGTGCACGTGCCCCTTCGGATCACTACGTTTGTATCTTTAGGGTAGATACCCAGTAGTGCAATTGCTGGGTTATAGGGTAGTTCTATTTTCAACTTTTTGAGGAACCTCCACACTGTTTTCCAGAGCGGTTGCACCAGCTTGCATTCCCACCAACAGTGTAGGAGGGTTCCCCTTTCTCCGCATCCTTGCCAGCATCTGTCATTTCCTGACTTGTTAATTTTAGCCATTCTGACTGGTGTGAGGTGATATCTCACTGTGGTTTTAATTTGTATTTCCCTGATGCCGAGTGATGTGGAGAACTTTTTCATGTGTCTGTTGGCCATCTGGATGTCTTCTTTGCAGAAATGTCTGTTCCTGTCCTCTGCCCATTTCTTGATTGGATTATTTGTTCTTTGGGTGTTGAGTTTGATAAGTTCTTCATAGATTTTGGACACTAGCCCTTTATCTGATATGTCGTTTGCAAATATCTTCTCCCATTCTGTCAGTTGTCTTTTGATTTTGTTAACTGTTTCCTTTGCTGTGCAAAAGCTTTTGATCTTGATGAAATCCCAATAGTTCATTTTTGCCTTAAGGTCATCTCTTAAATTCAATGTAACTATAGCAAAATACCTCTTTCTCCAAAGAACATGGCAGAACATATACAAACATCATTCATAATCTCATAAAAGCAATACATTGTAGGGGTGCCTGGGTGGCATTGAATTCATATCTTTTTTTTTTTTAATTTTTTTTTAATTTATTTGTCAGAGAGAGAGGGAGAGAGAGCGAGCGAGCACAGGCAGACAGAGTGGCAGGCAGAGGCAGAGGGAGAAGCAGGCTCCCCGCTGAGCAAGGAGCCCGATGTGGGACTTGATCCCAGGATGCTGGGATCATGACCTGAGCCGAAGGCAGCCGCTTAACCAACTGAGCCACCCAGGTGTCCCGAATTCATAACTTTCAATAATTAATCTAAATGTAAATGGACTTAATGCTCCAATCAAAAGACATAGGGTATCAGAATGGATTAAAAAAAATAAGACCCATCAATATACTGTTTACAAGAAACTCATTTTAGACCCACACACCTCCAGATTGAAAGTGACAGGGTAGAGAACCATTTATCATGCTAATGGACATCAAAAGAAAGCTGGAGTAGCCATCCTTGTACCACACGAACTATTATTTTAAAGCAAAGAATGTAAAAAGAGATGATTATATTTATTATGTCATAATAAATGGGTCTATCCAACAAGAAGATCTAACAATTATAAATATTTATGCCCCTAATTTGGGAGCAGCCAAATATATAAAGCAATTAATAACAAAATTAAAGAAACTCATTGATAATAATACAATAGTAGGGAACTTTAAATTTCCCCCTCACAGCAATGGACAGATCATCTAAGCAGAAGATCAATAAGGAAACAAGGGCTTTAAATGACACATTGGATCAGATGGACTTCACAGATATATTCAGTACATTACATCCTAAAGCAGCAGAAATCACATTCTTCTCAAATGCAAAGGGAACAGTCTCCAAAACAGACCACACACTATGTCACAAATCAGGTCTCAACCAGTACAAAAAGTCTGAGATCATATGTCATGCATATTTTCAGACCACAATGCTATAAAACTTGAACCACAAGAAAAAATTTGAAAGGGAAGTTAAATAAAATCCTACTAAAGAATGAGTGGGCCAACCAGGAAATTAAAGAAGAATTTTAAAAATTCATGAAAACACAACAGTTCAAAACTTCTGGGATGTAGCAAAGGCAGGCCTAAGAGGGAAGTATATAGCAATACAAGCTTTCCTCAAGAAACAAATCTCAAATACACAACTTACCCTTACACCAAAAGGAACTCGAAAAAGAGCAGCAAATAAAGCTTAAATCCCGCAGAAGAGAAATAATAAAGATTACAGTAGAAATCAATGATATAGAAATTTAAAAATAAAAAACAATAGAAGAGATCAGTGAAACTAGGGAGCTGGATCTTTGGAAGAATTTAGTAAGATCGATAAATTACTAGCCAGACTTATCAAAAAGAAAAGAGAAACACTGAAGAAATACAATTACAAGAGAATATTAGGAGCAATTATATGCCAATAAATAAAGTAATCTGGAAAAAAATGGATAAATTCTTTGAAATATAGAAACTACCAAAACTGAGAGGAGAAAAAATAGAAAACCTGAAAAGATCCATAACCAGCAAAGAAACTGAACTAGTTAAAAAAAAAAAAAAAATCCCCAACAAACAAGAGTCCAGGGCCAAATGGCTTCCCAGGGAAATTCTACCAAACATTTAAAGAAGAATTAATACCTACTCTTCTGAAACTGTTCCAAAAAATAGAAATGGAAGGACAACTTCCAAACTCATTCTATGAGGCCAGCATTACCTTAATCCCAAAACCAGACAAAGACCCTACTAGAAAGGAGAATTACAAACCAATATCCTTGAGGAACATGGATGTAAAAATTCTCACCAAGATACTAGCTATTAGGATCCAACAGTATCCTGAAATGATTATACACCACAACCAAGTGGAGTTTATTCCTGGGCTGCAGGGGTGGTTCAAATCATCCTCAAATCAATCAACGTGACACACTACATTAATAAAAGGACAAGAACCATATGATATTCTCAATAGATGCAGAAAAAAGCATCTGTTTCAAAATACAGCATCTTTTCTTGATTAAAAAAAACTCTCTGCCATGTAGGGATAGAGGGAATATACCTCAGTATCATAAAAGCCATATACAAAAGACCCCAGCGAATATCATCCTGAACAGGGAAAACTGAGGGCTTTTCCCCTGAGGTTAGGAACACAACAGGGATGCCCACTCTCACCACTGTTGTTTAACATAGTACTGGAAGTCCCAGCCTCAACAATCAGACAACAAAAAGAAATAAAAGGCATCCAAATTGGCAAAGCAGTCAAACTTTCACTCTTTGCAGATGATATGATATTCTATGTAGAAAACCCAAAAAACTCCACCCAGAAACTGTTAGAACTGATACAGGAATTCAGCAAAGTTGCAGGATATAAAATCAATCCACAGAACTCAGTTGCATTTCTATACATAGCAATAAAGCAGGAGAAAGAGAATTCAAGGAATTAATCCCATTTACACTGTACCAAAAACTGTAAGATACGTAGGAATAAACCTAACCAAAGAGGTAAAGGATCTGTGTTCTGAAAACTATAGAACACTTATGAAAGAAATTGAGGAAGACACAAAGAAATGGAAAAACGTTCCATGTTCATGGATTGGAAGAACAAATATTGTTAAAATGTCTATGTTACCCAAAGCAATCTACACATTCAATGCAATCCCTATCAAAATAACACTGACATATTTCACAGACCTGGAACAAATAATTCTAAAATTTGTATGGAACCAGAAAAGACCCCAAATAGCCAAAGGAATGTTGAAAGAGAAAAACCAAAGCTTGTGGCATCACAGTGCCGGACTTCAAGCTCTATTACAAAGTTGTAGTGAAGACACTATGGTATTGGCAAAAAAACAGACATACAGATCAATGGAACAGAATAGAGAACCCAGAAATGGACCTTCAACTCTATGGTCAACTAATCTTCAGCAAAGCAGGGAAGAATATCCAATGGAAAAAGGACAGTCTCTTCAACAAATGGTATTTGGAAAATTGAATAGCCACATATAGAAGAATGAAACTGGACCACTTTCTTACACCCTACAAAAATAAACTCAAAATGGATGAAAGACCTAAATGCAAGACAGAAATCCATCAAAATCCTAAAAGAGAACACAGGCAGCAACCTCTTTGACCTCAGCCACAGCAACTTCTTGCTGGACAGGACTCCAAAGGCAAGCGGAAACAAAGGCAAACAAGAACTATTGGGACTTCATCAAGATAAAAAGCTTTTGCACAGCAAAGGAAATAGTCAACAAAACCAAAAGATAACCAACAGAATGGGAGAAGATATTTGCAAATGTCTTATCAGATAAAGGGCTGGTATCCAAAATACATAAAGAACTTATCAAACTCAACACCCAAAAAAAAAACAAAAAAAAACCCAGTCAAGAAATGGGCAGAAGACATGAACAGACACTTCTTCAAAGACATATAGACTTCAAAGACTAATAGACACATGAAAAAATGCTCAACATCACTCAGCATCAGGGACATACAAGTCAAAACCACAATGAGCTACCACCTGACACTGGTTAGAATGGCTAAAATTAACAACTCAGGAAATGACAGATGTTGGCAAGGATGTGGAGAAAGGGGAACCCGCTTACAATGCTTGCAGGAATGAAAACTGGAGCAGCCACTCTGAAAAACAGTATGGAGGTTTCTCAAAAAATTAAAAATAGAACAACCCTACCAAACACCAATTGCACTACTAGGTATGTATCCAAAGGATACAAAAATAGTTATCAGAAGGGGGACATCCACCCCAATGTTTATAGCAGCAATGTCCACAAGAGCCAAACTATGGAAGAGCCATATATATATATACATAAAATATTTATATTATATAAAAATATTTTTATTTAATGCAATATTACATTATATTATATAGATTTATATTTATTTTATTTGTGATATTCATGTATTTATATATAAATATATATTTATACATAATGCATTATCACTCAGCCATAAAAAAGAATGAAACCTTGCCTTTTGCTACAATATCGATGGAACTAGAGGGTATTATGCTTAGAGAAGTCAGTCAGTCCGAAAAAGACAAATACCATATGAGTTCACTCATATGTAGAATTTAAGAAATAAAACAGATAAACATAGGGGAAGAAAAGGGAAAATAAAATAAGATGAAAACAGAGAGGGAGACAAACCATAAGAGACTCTTAACTCTAGGAAACAAACTGAGGGTTGCTGGAGGGGAGGCTGGTGGAGGAATGGGGTAACTGGGTGATGGGCATTAAGTAGGGCACTTGATGTAAAAGAGCAATGGTTATTATATGCAACTGATGAATCACTAAATTCTACCCTTGAAACTAATAAAATATACTACATGTTAACTAAATTGAATTTATATAAAGAATTTTTAAAATTTAAAAAAAAAAATATTCTCTTTCCTTCTGCCTCTCCATTCCTGCCTCTGCCGCAGTTGTGCTCTCTCCCTCTCTAGAGAGGAGGAAGGAAGAAAGAAAGGAAGGAAGGCAGGCAGGCAGACATTGAATCTGAATTCATGTTATTTCTTCACTCTAAAATACATCATTGCTATTCTTGGGAGTTAGCTTGCAAGTCACCAGTGACCCCTGTCTCCTGGTATTTACACCTTTGTGTAGTCCTCTTACCAGTGTTGGTCTGTGTAAGCAATAGAATATGGCAGAAGTAATAGTATGTCACTTCAAGATTAGGTTATAAAGGACGGCAGCTTCCATGTTAGGCCTCTTCTTCCACTCACCATCTCTCTCTCTTCTCTTCTAAGAGAAGCCAGCTGGTATGCCATGAGGACATTCAGGGAACTCTTATGGAATTGCCCATGTGGCAAAAAACAGAAGTCTGTGGCAAAGAGCCAGTGAAGAGATGAGGCCTGCCAAAAACCATGTATGAGCTCAGAAGTAAATTCTCCAGCCTTAGTTAAGCCTTCAGCTAATTGTAGCTCCAGCCAACAACTTAACTGAAATTTGTATATGAATAAAGACCCTGAGCTAGAACCACCTAAGTTGCTCCCACATTCCTTCCTGCCCCTCAGAAACTGTGAGAGATAATCAACATTTGTTGTTTTAAGTTACTAACTTCTAGAACAACTTATTACAGCAATAGATAACCAAAATATGCTTTTTATATTGTGGTGACTCGTTTTTATGACTCAGACAACTACCTAAGCATTAAAAAAGGCACTGAGCACTGTCCTTATCAAGGGAAGGGAGAGAAGAGTTTAGACATACTGCTCGTAATGCTCAAGGATGCTACAACAGGAAACCCTCATACTATTTCTCCACTACAAACCCACTGAAATAGTGGCAGCACAGAGATGATATAGGAAAAAAAAAATGTACAGGAAAACAGAGAACATGGGAAGGAATTGCAGAGAGTGACTAGAATTCCGTAGGAAATCAGTAAATTTTCTTTGATATTTTTTTAGAAGCATATATACTTTTCAAAGTGTAAAAACTACAAGAATTGAAATATACTCCCTTATTTCAATAAAACACAGTAATTCCCTTTGCAGACAACAGGTTCTCCTTTTGGTTTTTATCAGAATTGCTGCTGGAGAAAATGAGCTATCAAACAACACACATATCTTTTAGGACTTGAGCAGCAGAACATATGTAGTGCATTCATCTTTAAGGCTAAATTAAAAGAAATTCTTTTGTATTTTTAAAACAAAGTTTAGGGGGGAAAAGGTACTTCAGAAATCTGTCTTAGTTATTCCAAAAAAGGTTTTTGCTTTCCTAATAGTTAAATATAATTTACGAAAATAGAACAACATGTTTTGTGAAGATATTAAAGATACTAGTACTGACTCCTACTTTGACAGTGGTATAATTTCTACTTCCCTCTTCTCTTCTTAGAAATACTCTAGAGGCGCCTGGGTGGCTCAGTGGGTTAAAGCCTCTGCCTTCAGCTCAGGTCATGATACCAGGGTCCTGGGATCAAGCCCTGCATCAGGCTCTCTGCTCAGCGGGAAGCCTGCTCTCTTCCTCTCTCTCTCTGCCTGCCTCTCTGCCTACTTGTGATCTCTGTCTGTCAAATAAATAAAATAAAATCTTAAAAAAAAAAAAAAAAAAAAGAAATACTCTAAACAGAGGACGCTGGGTGGCTCAGTTGGTTAAGCATCTGCCTTCAGCTCAGGTCATGATCCTGGGATCGAGCCCTGAATCAGGCTCCCTGCTCAGCAGGAAATCTGCTTCTCCCTCACCCTCCCCCCCCACCATTGGCTTGTGCTCTCTTGCTGACTCTATCTCTCTAATAAAAAGAAAGAAAGAAAGAAAGAAAGAGAAAGAAAGAAAGGAAGAAAGAGGAAAGAGAAAGACAGACTCTAAACAAGAAGGAGATCAAAAACAAAAACAAATTCCTGTCCTGGTAAAATAAAGTATAGCTAAAACCCAACTCTCAAAATATGTGGCCAGTCTCCTAAAAGTAATGGAGATCATGGAGATCATGGAGATCAAGAGTGCAAGCAGAGAAGGAAAACTTCTTATCTCACAAGGAGGTATCAAGACAAACTTCTCAAAGCATAAAGTCTGAAGCCCATATTTATAAAAAGAGTAAGACATATGTGTTGTAGGCAGAAACTCCTCAGAAACAAAACAGAAAAGACAGAGCTTAAAAAGAAACCATTCAGAAATACCCTGTTTACAAAGAACACTGTTTCTATGGCAGCAGGAGAGAAAAGAGGTTTTGTATTAAGAAAAAAAATACACAGTTGCTAACTCTATTGGTTAGGGAAAGATAAAAGCTGAACAAACTAGCACATTATATCTTGGATCATAAGGAAAATTCTAGATAGCCTGGAAAGTGGAAAGACATACCCCCATACTCACAAAAACCTCCTACAAATAACTAGGCAAAAGTAAAGTAAACATACCACATAGTAAGAGTTTTATTTTTAAGTTTAAAAAAAGGCAAAATAGAAAATTATGTTCCAAAACCTAGACCAACATCTTTCCTCTCAGTAAATGTAAATGAGTTAAACTCAGCAGAGCAAAAGACATTCAGACTGGATCAGAAAAATAAAACCCCATCTAAAACTAAGAGTTTTTGAAAGTTGAAGAAAATAAAACCATTGGCAAAAGTATACTAGGCAAATACCAACAAAACAAGGGTTGTATCTTAATACCTCATGAGGTTGAATTAAAGACCCTCCCCCCACCTCGCTGAAAAAAGAAAGCTTTAAACCTAAAAAAAGAAAGTGATTTCATAGTGCTAAAAAATGATGCAGTTCCTTTCCAACAAACGGTGCTGGAGCAACTGAGCACCCATGAAAGAGAAAAATAAAAGAATCTCAACATGAACCTCACACCTTATATAAAAATGAACTCAAAATGGTTTACAAATTTAAATGTAAAATGTTAGAAGAAAAAAACGCATAGGAAAAAAACAAAGAAGAAAATCTTCAGAGCCTATAGTTAGGGAAGGGTTCTTGACATCAAAAGCACAACCCATAAAAGGGAAAACCAATAAATTTTGCTCACAAAAGCCCTATTAAAAGAATAAAAAGACAAACTACAGACTGGGAAAAAAAATTTGCAAACTATATACCCAACAAATAACTTGTATCTACAATATATAAAGAACTCTCAATACTCAACAGCAAAAAGACTACTAATAAGCCAATCAGAAAATTAGAAGACATGAATAGATATGAACAGAAGAGGAGATATAAATGATAAATAAATACATGAAAAGAGGTTCAACATCATTAGCCCTTAGGGAAATGTAAATTAAAGCCACAATGAAATATCACTACATACCTATCAGAATGATCAAAATAGTAAATAGTGAAATACTAAATTCTGGCAAAGATGCAGAGAAACTAGATCATTTATATGCAACCAGTGGAAATGTAAAATGGTACATCTACTCTGAAAAGAAGTTTAGCAGTTTATTTAAAAACTAAACGGGGTGGGGGGGGCGCCTGGGTGGCTCAGTGGGTTAAAGCCTCTACTTTCGGCTGAGGTCATGATCCCAGAGTCCTGGGATCGAGCCCGCATCGGGCTCTCTGCTCAGCAGGAGCCTGCTTCCTCCTCTCTCTCTGCCTGCCTCTCTGCCTACTTGTGATCTCTGTTAGTCAAATAAATAAATAAAATCTTTAAAAAAATAAAAAAACTAAACAGGTACTTACCATGCACCCCAGAAATTACATTCTTGGGACATATACCCCAAAGAAATGAAAACTTATGTTCAAATGCCTATATACAAATGTTCACAGAAGTCTTATTTGTAATAGCCAAAAACTGGAAACTACCCAAATGTCCTTCAACAAGTATACGGTTAAACAAACCATGGTATGTCATTATCACGGAATACTACTCAACAATAAAAAGAAACTATTAATACACTTAACATTTTAAATGGATCTCAAGAATATGCCAAATGAAAAAAGCCAGCTTCAAAAGATTATATGCGATGTGACCTCATTTTATAATTCTTGAAAAAACAAAATTATAGAGATTATAAAACAGATTAGTGGGTGGAAGGGTTAAGAATGGGGCAGGTGGAGGAGGGTTGGTATGACTACAAAGAAATAGCAAAAAGGTGCCCTGTGGTATGTGTGGATGTATGTTTGTATGTTATTCATTTATTTACATAATCTCTACACCCAATGTGGGGCTTGAACTCATGACCCTGAGATCAAGAGCCACATGCTCCACCAAGTGAGCCAGCCAGGCACTTCAAGTCCTGTGGTTTTAGAATAGTTCTGAATCTGAATTGTGGGGTAGTGACATGAAGCTACATATGTGATAAAATTACATAGAAATAAAACACACATACACACACACACAAAAGCACACGTAAAACTGGTAAACTCTGATAAACTCTGTGAATTGAACCAACATCAGTTTCCTAGTAGTGATATTTTACTACTCATGTAAGATCTTACCACTGGGGCAGGCTGGGTGAAGGATGCAAAGGACCTGCTTCTACATTTTTTTGGTTTTTTTGCAACTTCATGTGAATCTATAATTATTTCAAAATAAAAAGGTTTCTTTTAAAGGAAAATTCATAAAGCAAAACTGAACAGAGAGAGGTTGAAATATATTACTAGACTACAGAAGAACTATACAACATAATAAGGTAGTGTTCATTGATATTATTAAGCTCTATGTACCTGGGGAAAAATATATGTATCTTCAAGTGTTTGTGAAAGGCAACAATTGACCAAATAGCACACGACCAAAAAAAATTCAATGAATTCAAAGAAGTAGAAATATTATTAAACAACATGCTCTGAAAGCAATACAACAAAACTAGAAACAGTAACTAAACCAGAAACCAAACATACAAACACACATTTGTCACCTGGAAAATGCTTAAATTCTAAATACTAAATTTAAAAAATCATGATATCTAGAATATAATCAAAGTAAATCACTACATATCAAAACATGTGGAATAAAATTAAGCAGTGATCAGAAACTATCATGACCTCAAATACACATATAATTTGTTTATTGTTAGTAAATAAGAAAGAAAGAAAACAAATGTATGTTGTACATAATTTAAGTTCAGGAATAAAATAAGCCTAAGAGGGAAAAAAAGAATAAGAAGAAGTAATTTCTTAAAAGCTTGTTCTTTGAGAGAAAAAAGATACATATACAACTAAGAAAAACAATCACAAAAGAGAAAATGTACAAATATACATCATAAGAAACAATAAGGAAGCAATAATCACAGATACAAAAAAAATTTTTAGCTTTTTTTTTTTTTTAAGTAGGCTCCATGCCCAGCACAGAGGCCAATGTGGGGCTTGAACTCATGACCCTGAGATCAAGACCTGAGGTGAGATCAAGAGTCAGAAGCTAACCAACTGAGCCACCCAGGTGCCCTATTAAAAAAAAAAAAAAATTTAAATCACTTACAGTGATGACTACTACTATTACAACACTCTACAGAAATACATTTCAAAACTAGAATGAGTGGGTGCCTGGATGGTACAGTCAGTTGACCATTCAACTTTTGGTTTCTGCTCCAGTCATGATCTCAGGCTCATGATCTCAGGACTGTGGGATGAGCCCCACATCAGGCTTCAGGCTCAGCTGTGGGATTTACTTCAGATTCTCCCTCTGCCCCTCCTGCTCACGCGCACCCACGTGCTCTCTCTCTCTCACAAAAAATAAATCTTTATAACTGTAGAATGAGAGGTGCTGGGGTGGCTCAGTGGGTTAAAGCCTCTGCCTTCGGCTCAGGTCATGATCCCAGGGTCCTGGGATCGAGTCCCACATCAGGCTCTCTGCTCAGCAGGGAGCCTGCTTCCTTCTCTCTCTCTGCCTGCCTCTCTGCCTACCTGTGATCTCTGTCAAATAAATAAATAAAATCTTTTTTAAAAAAACTGTAAATGAGTAATTACATATATTTTTAACAACACTAACCTTAGAAGAGGCAGAAAACCAAAAAGATTAACTACTATTGAATTTAAAAAGTTGTTAAGACCTACACGTCATAAAAAACCCCAAGCTCAGAATACTACCAAACTTACAAAGCCCAGATGCCAGTTCTATTTAAACTAATCTAGAGCATTAAAAAATAAAAACTTTTAATGTTTATATAAAATGATTACAACTATGAAAGTAGAAATATTTCCTGGAATTCAGGATTTCAATCTTTGAATTCAATATTTAATATAATCTATCATATTACAGGATATAAGATGAAAAAAATCAAATGACTATTTCTATAAACAATGAAAATAGCATTTAACAAAATTCAATAATCTTTCTTGATGTAAAAGAAAACTAAACATGAATAGAAAACTCAACATGATAAAATGTTCCAATGCAAAAGTCAAAATAATTCCCATGATAATGGGAAACATCAGAAGCATTCCCAAGGAACAAATTCAGAATGTTCACTATTTTCTCAATAACTTAACATTGTCCTGAAGGTACTAGCCAACAAAATAAGCCAAAAGAAAAAAAAAAAATCAGACAAAAAATATGAAAGGTGGTAAAATTATTGCTGTTCACAAATGTCTGAATACTCATAAACTTTTTTTTAAGATTTATTTATTTATTTGAGAGAGCAAGAGCGAGAGCACAAGTGATGTGCAGAGGGAGAGAGAGAAGCAGACTCCCAGCTAGCTGGGCAAGGAGCCGACACAACGCCTAATCCCAGGACCCTGATGTCATGAACTAAGCCGATGGCAGACACTTAACCGAATGAGCCACCCCCGGTGCCCCAATAACTATAAACTCAAAAAAATCAACTGAAAAACTTATTAGAAACAAGATGGGGGTGTCTGGACGGCTCAGTTGGTTGGGCACCTGCCTATGGCTCAGGTCATGATCCCAGAGTCCTGGGATCCAGCCCCACATTGGGCTCCCAGCTCAGTGGGGACCCTGCTTTTGCAGGGTAATAAATAAATAAAATCTTGGAAAAAAAATACAAAACAAAACAAATTTAAAAAAACAAGATGATTCTTGTAGTTGAATACAGAATTAGTATGGAAAATCAGTAAGTTCAAATATACAATCAGTTCTAGAATATACTAAAAACTCTCCCTTAACCTATTTCATCAAATCATCCCAGTTGTTCTTTTCTGAATGAAATTGATACTATTTGAAACATTAGTACAGTATGAATTTCTGTTATACATAACCTAGTGACTTGTACTATAAAATTACAAAGGTATACTAATAGGGAATACTTGGAACCTCAATATAACAAAATCACATTTTAATTATAGTAAATATTTTAAATCCCTAATATTTAGTGTTTTACTGCACTAAAATTAAAAATGGTAGATGTTAAAATATAGCAGAATATCTAAAATTCAATCAACATAATCACACCTTCCTCACTTGTACTAAAAGCATTCCATAAACCTCCACCCAAAACATGAAGGTTTTTCATCAACCTTCAAATATGAAGCACTTTCTGACAAACTTAGGTGTTGTTTTTCCAACAACACATCACCCCCATCCAATTTACTGTTTTTAGAGGAGATTTAGCAATATATAAAACTAAAAATGAAAAGATACACATGTGTCAATATTTATAACTATGTTGACTATTTTGTCAGTTTATTTAACTATCAAAGGCTTTAGCAAGAATTACCTTCACATTCAGACAAACTAGCAACAATGATTTATTCCTTATAAGGAATAAGGCAGGAATCAAGCTTTTTTTCTTTAATTGACTTAATTTACATATATATATATATATATATATAACTCAACACCATTTTCCCCCAATGATTTGAAATGTCATTCTATCATATATAAAAACCATATAGACCATACCATACTATATACATATTATATACAAAAACTCCTTTGAGAATTTATTTCTGGATTCTTGTGTCTCTTTGGTCTATGGAAAACTTCTAATTAATTCATAGACTACTTATACACTGTGCCAAACTTTTAATTAATTTATATACTATTTATACTCTACAGCAAACTTTTAATTAATGAAGTTTTATAACATATTTAATGCCTGGCAGACCTCTGCTCCTTATTCCTCTCCTTTTTTAGAATTTTCAGGACTATTTTAATGTGTTTATTTTTCCATTAAAAAGTATGGAGGGGCACCTGGGTGGCTTACTCAGTTGAGCATCCAACTCTTGGATTTCAGCTCAGGTCAGGATCTCAGGGTTCTGAGATTGAGCCCCTCATTGGGTTCCATGCTCAGCAGGGAGTCTGCTTGAGATTCTCTCTCTCTCACCTGTCTCCCTCTGCCCCTCCCCCCTTCTCTCTCAAATACTAAGTAAATCTTTTTTAAAAAGTATGGAAAAAGTGTGCCCAGATTTCTGAAGTACTGTTGGTATTTTTAATGTGAACACACATTTTTAGATTAATCTAGGGAGAACTGATCTCAAAATACTAAATCTTCCCATCCAAGAATAGAATCTGTCTCTTAATTATGTCTCAGTACATAATTCTTTCAGTATAGAATTCTATTAAGTAAATAACCACCAATATTCAAATATCAATCAACATTGCAAAAGTGATGGCTTGCAAAATGATTTCTTACCTACCAAAACCTCTTAGTAAATACTCTCTTTGAGTAAATAACAAAGAGATGTTCATAGATACCTTCTCCTTTAAGAGCCAACTTTGGTTGATGACAGATACTTTGTATTCTTATTAGAGTGCCATGAAAGAAATGTTTAACTTTCCTCAAAAGGCTTGTCAAATTATGCCTGTCAACTCTTCTAGATGGATTGAGAAAATATATTTTGCCAGTTAGTTCTGAGGGGGGCAGAAAGGAGGCATTAAAAGCTGTGTAAGATCAAAGCCCTATCCTCAAATGGCCTTCAATTCAAGTAGGAAAACAAACAAACAAAAAGAAAGCATAAAAAACAGGGATAAGACAACCTTCCTCAGTGAACTTTTTGCTAAACATTTTCTTTCCCTAACTCCATTTAGAGATGAATTTAGAAAAACAAACAAACAAAACAGAAGGAAAATATGGTTAAATCCTTTGGGAAGGTCAATGTTTTATGCCAATAAGCCTCTGTAATGATCTTACAGAGAATGAAATTTCTAGAAAGTTACATTCTGTAAGAATAAAGTATCCAGGAGTAAAGTCTAAGACTGCCTGTAGAGTTAAGTTAAGAGACAAAGCTTAATGACTGTTCACTCTTAGAAAATGAACCAATTCCCACAGTAATGCATACTTGCCAGCATAATCAAGAAATACAAAACTTAAACTATAATCCAAACCCTCCCTCACCATGGACCATAGCCTTAATGACTCTTATGAAATAGGTTTAGCATTTAGATTATAATTTATTTCAGTTATAGTTGAAATATATTGAAATAGTTGAAATATATTTTAATATGTTGAAACATACTAAAATAGTTGATCAGAGATGTAAGTTAATTATTGAATCTGAAAGGCAAAAAAAATAATAGGTTGGAATCATACCAAGTTCCTTTATATGAAGGAAAGAAGATACAGTAAAAATCCAAGTATCTTATACAGAATATTGATATTCTATAACAAAAGATAACTTGAAGATAGTTATGATTATGTAATATATGCTCAGTCCTGAATCTATGACTTCTCTGTCCAGTAAAAGCATTTGGGAAATCTGGAATGCAGAAATAATAGTCACTTTTTGCAGTTATAAGGTAGATTTCTAAGCTTTGTAATCAGCGTTGACAGTGTTAAGTAAAACACTACATTTTACTGCTCTTTCTGCTTCAATTTCTTTAAGTAAACCCTGGTCCACAAAACTTTTGTTTCCAAAGGAAAAAAGTCCAGGAATAAGCTAAGGCTACAGATCACACAAAAGAAAATGTCCTGTGGTAAGTCTTCTTTCTACATACCACAACATCTACTTTCTCATTGTTGTATTTTATTTCATGCTGTTTTGATTGTCATCAATCAGGAGGACAATTCTATTCTTTGTTTGATGACTGGCCTATGCTTCCAAAAGTGAAGAGCTCAGTGAAACAGAAGCTGCAGCAGTTGAGAACCAGGTCACAAATGTGAATGAGACAAAGTGAGAAATGGCTCTGAAGCTTAACAAACCAAGAAATACTAGATGCAGGTGATGTAGAACAGGGAGGACACAGTAAGGATCATAGAGCCTCATACTCAAAATAGAAGAAAGATCCAATTGAAGAAATAATAAACATTTTTTAAGAAATTGATGTGTATGTATGTGTATATAAATATTCGCTATTTGTAGGAAGGACTCTAGGTCCAAAAACTCCCTTTACTAAGGGAATGTCGATATGTGTAAAGTAATAAAAGAAAAATGTTTGCAAAGAAAGAAAAAATAAAGAACAATGTCTTACCTTAAAAAAAAATTATGTTTTTCTACTTTTAAAAACAATTAGTATATGATTTACTTGCCCAAAAGTCTTCTGCAGCATACCAGATCCAGTAGATCAGTTTGTGAAGAGCCATTAAATTAGCACAGTAAAGTTCCCTGTAAGACATTCTTTTGCAACTAGATAAAAATCTTTCAGAATCAAAAAATCAATTTTGGGGGCACCTGGGTGGCTCAGAGGGTTAAAGCCTCTGCGTTCAGCTCAGGTCATGGTCTCAGAGTTCTGGGATTGGCTCTCAGCTCAGCAGGGAACCTGCTTCCTCCTCTCTCTCTCTGCCTGCCTCTCTGACTACTTGTAATCTCTGTCTATCAAATAAATAAATAAAATCTTTTTTAAAAAGTCAATTTTGATATGGAAATGGAGGTCAAGTGAGGTTTTTTCTAAGTTTTTAAAGATGCTTCAGTCAAGTAAATACCACATTTATTCCCTTTCTAAATTTTTCTCCCCTCTTTTTGTAAAACACTAGAAATGAACAAGGAAAAGGGGCTCAGCATTATAAAATCTACTGCCACACCCGGGATAAGAAGCATTCCAAAAAACTCCAAAAGAGAAAGCAAATGGCAGAGATTTTATTTGGTAATATGCATGCACTCAATTTTTGGCTCTTTTATCTATATACAAAGCTAAAATTTTGTGATATCCAGTTCCAATTTGAAAATATGCCCTGTACTAAAGATTAAACAAACAAAAATTTTCTTTACTACAGCAGTCCCAAAGAAAGATCAGACACCTGCCAAATGTCAAATCAAAAAACCTGAATATCACCCAATTCCTTCTTTTCCCTTACCTTCCATTTCCTCTTACAAGTTGTCTCAGTTGTATTTCTGAAATACTGGCATCTCTTTCACCTCCACTGCGACTGGGATGTCAAATCCATCTTTACCTTTAAACTCCTATAACAGCATCCTAGATGATCTCCCTGTTTCTGCCCTTGTCCTCCTCTACTCAGTCTCCACAGGCAGTATACATGATCCTCCTAACTTAAATCTCATCATGCCATTCTTCCACTAAAACCATTACAAGCTTCCCATTTCACCCAAAATGAAATACAAACTCCTAGGCCATGACCCTCCCATGATCCAGATACTTTGATTCTGCATGCACACCTCCTTTCACTCATTCTCTCCATCACACATTCCATATATACTGATCTTTCTGACCCTCAGATAAGTCATGCTCTCTCCTATCTCATGCATAGCCTTTGTATTTTCGTTTTCTCTTCCTATAAAGACCTTCCCTCAACTCTTGGATTTTTGTTTTTGTTTCTGTTTTTAGGATTTGAAGAACACATTGATGTAAAAAATTCAAACAATACCAAAAAACCATATGGAAAGAAACAACTACTAAGAACGACCACCCAAAGAGAATTTCCATTAATACTTTGAGGATAATTCATTCTTACATCTCTCCATGGATTCATATGCTATTATATACTGTATATATAAATAATCTTCCATAAATTCCAACTCTTTCCAAGCTGGTTCTTTCTCGTACATTAGTTCTCAACTCAAATACCACCTTCTCAAAGAGGGACTGTTCCTCTCTATATCGCCCTGTTTATTTTCTTCACTGCACTCCTTTGTTTACTTGTCTCTCATTTTTTATCTGTTCAATCCCCCATAGAATGTAAGCTCCATGAAGGCAGAGATCTTGTCACTACTTTCTCAATCACGAAGGTCTAGCCCAAGACTGAACACACTGCAGGTGCCCAATATTTACCGAATGAAAAGATGGTGGCTGTGTTTATCATTAATAAGCTGCCAGATCCTAAATTAATATCTCCCATTCAAATTTATCTCCTGAGCGTCATACTCATACTTAATCATTCCACTTGGCAGCTCCCTCTAAACAGAAACAGGTATCTTAGTCTCAGTGAGCAAACCTGTTCTTCCTCATAGGAGTCTCTATTTAGATGGTATTCCCTATTTAGACAAATGACACTACCATCAAACAAATTTCCCAAGCCATACATTTAAATTCTATCCTTGATGCAATTATTCTCCCTCACCTCACACCCACTGAATCACCAAGAGCCTCTCCATACTACCTCAATTCTACCTCTTAAGACTCATTCAAGTCTCATTCAGTCCATCTGCTTCTCTTCCACTCTCCTGCTTCCACTCAATAGCAAATCACTGTCACTCATTTTTCCCCAGACAACTGTAATACCTAACTTGCTGCTTTAGAACCATTCTTATTCCCCTCTAACGGTGTAGCCTCAATAGTATTTTCAAAATAACAGTATGATCACACCATATTCCTTCATAAAAATCTTCAGTGGCTTCCCATTACTCTTAGATTAAGTCTTAAAATCCTGATCATGCATTATAAGGTCCACAAGAAATACTCCTTGCCTAACCACCCAGACTTTCCCTATAAACCAGTCTTTGGCCTTCTTTCAATTCTTTAAACCTACCATTCTCTATTCCCCTCATGGCTTTCATATATGCTGTTCCTTCTACCTAAAAGATTATCCACCAAGTCACACCACCCTTGCAACACATAATCATCCTTTGGGTCTCAAACTCAAAAGCCACTTCCTCAGGGAGGCTGTGGTAGGCATAAATCTAAAGCTGTCCCTCTTCCTCCCCAAGATTTCCATCCTCTGTTATACAATCAAACAGTAATCTAGGTATTGCTGTGAAAGGACTTCCCAAATATAATTAAGTATTACTCAGCTGATTCTAAGCAAGAGAGATTATCCTGGATTATCCTATGCGTCTAACATAATCAGTTAAACCCTGAAAGGCAGAGCTTTCTCTGGGCTGAGGGCAGAATTG
Source organism: Mellivora capensis (assembly GCA_004024625.1). Classification (NCBI taxonomy): domain Eukaryota; kingdom Metazoa; phylum Chordata; class Mammalia; order Carnivora; family Mustelidae; genus Mellivora; species Mellivora capensis. The sequence goes on along the minus strand of PISX010004728.1, from coordinate 71,464 downwards.
GAAGTCAGAGAGATGTGGCACAAGTCAGCAAGCAACCTGACTAAACCTGGAAGATTCTCCCCCCAAAAGATTCTACATAAGATCCCAGTCCAACTGATTGACTACCTTGATTTAGGCCTGCAAGACTTTAAGCAAAGACCCCAGTCAAGCCACCTGGACTTCTGATCTACACAAACTGTGATACAACAAATGGGTGTGCTCTAAGCTGCTAAACTTGTGGGAACAATAGAAAATAAATACAAAGACTTCAATGACCCCCACCTCCACCACAGATAGTGTTAGAGCCTCTGTTAAATGTTCCCATAGCATGTGACACTTCTCTTTCATAATATGCATCATACTAATTATTTAATTTAATGTATGCTGCCTAAGATCTACATTCAAAGATTTTGTATTTTTGTATACCATACACCATTATATTCCCACACCTACAAAATTGCTATTTATAAATGTTTATAGAGTGAATGAACCAATTTCTTACTCATCTGTCTCTCCAAAGTCTCAATCATGACACACCTTCAGTAAAATGCTCTATTATAAAATATTGCTATAAGGGTCAGTTGCTTTATAGCAGTGACTGAAAAGAGAGGAAAAGAGATGGGATGATTGGAATATATTCAGAATCACTGGGGCAGTTGTTTTTTGTTTGTTTTGTTTGTTTGTTTTACAAACCCTCCCTCACTTACAACTACCCACAATCTGAAATGCCTACTCCTTGCCCTATATCCCTGGGGGGGGGGGGGGGGGGGGGGGGGGGGGGGGGGGGGGGGGGGGGGGGGGGGGGGGGGGGCATGACCATCTATTAGAGAATTACAAAAGATTCCCATATAGAGCCATTATTACTAACATCGCTGAGTCATATTCCTCAGGTATGCTGAATTGTAAATTAAGGTTTAACACACACAGTTGGTTTACTTTTTTAAAGAAATGCTTTGCAAAAGGAAAAAAAAGCATATTTACTCAATCTGACACATTACTATTTCACAATAAAGAGAGAATGAATACACATTAACCTGTCGAAAAAAGGAAAAGTCAACTGAAAGAACAATTTACTTACATCAATGGAAAAGCAAAAAATGGAAGTGTCATGGCAAGTCTTGCTGTAAATTCATCAGGAAGATACCATAAATACACAATTAAACATGTAAACAGATAAAGAACTGAAGAGTAGAGAATTAATCTTCCAACCCATAATTTTTGTAATCTCTGATTTTTTTCCCTAAATTCTTCCAATGCTTGAATTTCCTGTTAAGAGAAATTATGCTATATTATTGAATTGAATCTCAAATTTCATAAAGAAATCAAAATATTAACAAAAAATTTTTAAATAATAGATTATATATGAAGAACTATGAAAGTCAATGAAATATATCTTATTATTTTAAAAAAGAACATAATATGAAAAAGAAAATTAGAAATAAAGTTAAAAACATATGAAAATGCTTATTCTGACAAGTCACTATTTTATTTTATTTTATTTTTTAAAGATTTTATTTATTTATTTGCCAGAGAGAGAGAGAACTCAGCAGAGGGAGTTGGGGAGGGAGAAGCAGGCTTCCCACCAAGCAGGGAGCCTGATGTGGGGCTCAATCCCAGGACCCTGGGACCATGACCTGAGCTGAAGGCAGATACTTAATGACTGAGCCACTCAGGCGCCCGACAAGTCACTATTTTAAATGCAAAATTAAGGGATGCCTGAGTGGCTCAGTAGGTTAAGCATCTGCCTTTGGCTCAGATCATGATCCTACGGTCCTGGGATGGAACCCCATGTCAGGATCATTGTTCAGCAGGGAGCCTGCCACCCGCCCTGCTTATGCTCACTCTCTCATTTTCTTTCTGACAAATAAATAAAATCTTTAAAAATAAATTTTTAAAAAATTAAGATACTATTTTTGACCTACCAAATTAGCAAAGATCAAGCATGAAATTGACACCAATAAATAGTACTTCTTAAACTAAATAATAATTCTCCCTGTATAAGGTCTAAAAAATGGCTAGAAATTAATCAATTAATTTTAAAAATCTGGCTATGAAAAGAAAGGGTTAATAAAAATTAAAACACTGACCCATACTAGATTCTTTCAATCTATTCATCACTCTCAATATTCCTAAGCAATAGCGATTTTTGATAATGAAGTTTATGAAGTTTTCGGACTGATAAAACTGTTGCAGACTATCTTATAATCTCTACTATCCCATCTGCAACATTGTTTTACACCATTCTATACATCTAATTTCATACTAACAGGTTCTAGTGATACAGACTTCTTAAGTCACTGAGAGACTTCTGATTTTTTTTTTAGATAATATAACATTAAAGTTCTCAGGCTTTCTCTATATCATCTCTAAATTCCCAAGCCAGATCCAGTCTCCAAAATAATATACTTAGACTAAAATAATATTTATGCAATACCCAAGATTAATTAAAACACCCCAGAGCCAAAAAACATACCTTATCTATATTTTCCAGAACTTCTACAGTTGAAGGTTTTGTCTGTTATAAAAACAGATATAAGACATTAAAATTTGTTACTGCAAACTCAGAAACACTTTGACTTATAAAATCATAAAAGAACATTTTAATTCAAAAGTAAGTTTTTTCACATCTCAAGTAATATGTATTCTTGTTTATTAATGAGATTTAGATTTAAATAAAATTGTAATTATAAGCAGAACTACATAAGGTTACAGAAGTAAGCATTTTCCTACTTGGGTTTTTAGTTCTAAAGGTACTTTCAACTCCAACAGCTCAATTTCTACCATTCTTTTTTTTTTTTTTTTAATTTCTACCATTCCTAATCCCAACAGAACATGCTTTTATAGAGAAACCTTTCCTCCAAGAAAAATTTTCTTAGATATGATTATTCAAAAGAAATCATATATTTAAAAGCTCCAGACTAAAGATGGTCTGATCTACTATTGCTAAAAGTTCATTTAGGACTCTGAAAGTCAAAATCAATAGGTTACCTTCATTCTGAATTCCTTAAGTATTTTTCTGAAGATCAGAGTTTTAAAAGACATCTAAGAATACTTCATTATGGCACAGTTTGTTAAAAATATCTTTTATGCACCCACAATAAAAACCAGCCAAAATATCTCATACAAAATGTCTCATACAATACCAATTATATACTCAATAACATAAGAGGGAGGTGGATATCAATTCATTATAGTTCCCATAAGAGTTTTTAACATTAGGTTGAACCATATGAAATTGCTTTTTATGTAAGTCAAAATGGTTGAATATTGGCAATTTCATATGGTTCAACCTAACAAAGACAAAGGAAAGGTAGACAAATCTGATCCTCAAGTAGAACTGTAATAGAGTTTTAAAGGGAGGAGCAGAGAATCAATAGAATATCAATCCAAAACAAAGCATTTCCATAACAGTCCAAAAATTAGTCTACCAAGTATTGCTAGACTCCTTATGGTAAAAATGAGTTAAAAATAAGCAAAGTAATTTCTCTGAGACTACATTATCCTCTCTCATATTAGAAAAGAACATTTATTAATATATTTTATATTTTATAGCACTAAATAGGAGATACTTCCTCTAAAGCCTTAACCAATAAAATCAAGCTGCATTTCAAATTTTCTTTAACCTCTAATTCCTAAAAGTATACTTAGTATGACTTCAGCAAATACATAATAAACAAAAGATATAGCCCATAAAAACATTAAGTATTATACAGCATACAACTATAATTTCAAATAGTTCAACAATAACAGTAATTTCAACTATTTTTCAAATAAGATTGAAATGTAGGCAATATAAGAAGAAAACAAGAAAATATAACCATTTGCATGTGAATGCATAAATAAATTAAAATAATCCATAAGTCAAAGTGAAATAATTATATTAAACAGTCATTAAGATACCTATATAGCAAATAGAACTACTAAAGTCCAAATATACAACTAATTCATCAGAGAAGAAAATTAAATAGAATTAGGGATAATATCAAGCTCTACTCAAGGCTATAGCACAAAGGAGACTTTACAAGTAGGTTTATATGACACTTTATATTAGACTAAGAATTGGATGTAACGAAAACTTACCCTCCATCGAGAAAATAATCCACCCATCTTTTATGTGTAGAAGACGAGCACAGTGATAAATATCATCAATTGTCCAAAGGAACTCACAACTAGAAATAAAGCAAGTATTTAAAAATTTTTAAAGTTAAACACACACTGTACCCACTATAAAATTTAGATGTTGCAATACTGCCTAAAAATACTGTACAGTATTAATTTCTTTGAACTCCATTTATGTGGAAGTTTAGTTGAGATAGTCTTGGGATAGAATCTACCTTTCAAGAAATCCCTTCTTCCATGCCAGGACACATTTAAAAGTGTAAATATAACTGAAAAGGCTTTTAAAAGGCAAGGCATTTTAGGAGTGTATATTCATACCACTTTGCAACTTGCTGTTCTTTAAAATAGGTCCCCTAATGATGTAAGAAAAGTTTTACCATACTACTTTCATTCTACATGCTTAGATACAATGTTTCCATCGTTCAGCAGTCTCCCAACTAAACTAGTTACTCAGAATTATGGGTATCTTACAATGTTTAGAATAATATTATTTTACAAGTAATTTTACAAGTAATAACAGAATAACATGGATTTTGAGTAAGAAAATAAAGGTTACAAGACTACTAGTGAGCTTGAGCAAATCATTTAATGCTTTTGAGCTTTAATTTTCTTTTCTGTAAATTAGACTTAATATACCAGCACTTCTCACAGGATAGCCTTCATTATTACCATTTTACAGATAAGAAAATTAAGTGAAAAGACATTCAGTGATTGGCCCAATAGCTCAGAAGAAACAGGATTCAAAGCTACTATCTTCAGGGACACCTGGGGGGCTCAGTGGGTTGAGCATCCGACTCTCTATTTCAGCCTAGGTCATGATCTCAGGGTGTGAGATGGAGCTCTGAGTTGGGCTCTGTGCTGGTTTTGGAGGCTGCCTGGAAGTCTGTCTCTTCCTCTCCCTCTGTCATTCTCTCTCTAACTAAAAAAAAAAAAAAAAAAAAAAAAAGCAAACAAAAAAACACACAAACTACCCTATCTTCAGATTTCCAGTCTGTTCACTACTGTTCCAATACTCAAATAAACTTTTCTCTCTGAAATTGTGTGTCTAAGTTGGGGCACCTGAGTGGTTCAGTTGGTTAGGTGTCTGCCTTCAGCTCAGGTCATAATCCCAGAGTCCTGGGATTGAGGCCCACGTTGGGCTTCCTACTCTGTGGGAGCCTGCTTCTCCCTCTCCCTGCCACTCCACCTACTTGTATTCTCAATCTGTGTCAAATAAATAAAATCTTAAAAAAAAAAAAAAAAGAAAAATTGTGTCTAAGTCCCTAAAGCCAGTTGACCTTCATGTCAGCTAGCTGTGTATCTATGTCCTTCTTGTAATCATTTTTCTATGACTCTCAAATGTATTACCATATTACTATGTGGATGAAAATGTATCAGCCATCTTAGATTCTAAATCAATTTACCAGCTCATAATTATGGATCTTTTTTATTCTTTTATATAGAAATAGTGAAAGTATACTTTCAAATTTACATATTTTTACCAGAAATAGTTACATATTGTCAGTGTATAAAACTACTTCATTCCACACACAAAAGAAGTTACACCATAATTCTCACATTTTTTAAGACCATTAATGTAATAATGGAAATACATTCACTCTGCAACACTCTTTATAGATTAGATTAGATAGATTAGAATTAGCATAAGGCATACCAATCTTGGACTTTCTTGGTTAGAGAAATAACAAATAAATAACAAATATCCTAATTACAAATACTTTCACTTAACAAAGTGATTTCTAGGACCAGAAATAGCTATAAACTGTCCTAAAAAATTTTGGTGTTTATAAACGAATGTCACAAGTCACATTTAAAATGCAACCTAAGAACTATTAATCCTTCAATATTAACTCAGTATTCAAATTTCTGAAATGCAGTGGTAGGAAATCCAGAAACTTTAATGAATAGAAGTATAAATCTCTCAGTTGAAACACTAAATAGATCTTAAAACCTTCTTAAGATGCTAAAAATACTCACCAAGAAAGGTGACTGGTTTGGGGGCGATTTATATGAACCATTGAACTTGGTATTTTCAAAGTATGTAGTATTTGGGAACTAATTGTATGGTAACTAGCACAGTGTTTTATACATAACTGACCTACACATTTTGGTTTGTAACAGTTATATGCCTTCGAGTTAAGTTTATACATATTAAAATTGGAATTTTTAATATTTAAAGGTAATAACAGGGTGCCTGGCTGGTTCAGTCGATAGAGCATGGGACTCTTGATCTTGGGGTCATGGGTTCAGGCCCCATGTTGGGGGTACAGTTCACTAAAAAATAAATAAATAAATAAATAATTTTTAAAACAGCATTTAAAAAAAGTAATGACAACAGTAAAGATACCAGTTAAATATTTGACAAATACTTTATCTCTGGTATGCCCTAAAACAAATGCTTTACATGAATTTTATTATTTAGATACTATTATCATCCTATTTTATAAATGTCAGAAACTGAGGCTAGGGAAGTGAAGAAATTTGCTTCCAAAAATATTAAGTAGCATGGCCAGACACAGGGTTTTAGTTGTGGCTTTTTATGAAGCAAATAGTTATTCCCAATAACACAAAATCAAAATTAAAGTTTGCTTTGTATAAATTAGATTGGAATATTTATATATCAAATACTTGAAAGCACCTCTGACATTCTCAAATCACTGGTAAACAGAGCTACTGAAGTGGAAAGTAAGTTATAAACACAAGAGACAGTGTTGGTACAGTGTATCATGTGGCCCAATTCCTCATTTGATTAAATCTGAATGCTTAAATCTGCATGGAAGAGAAGCTAAATGATTTGCCAAATCATTTTGGCAGCTAGCACCAGCAAGGGGCAGAATTGGTACTGAAAGTCTGCAAGTACTGCCTTTACTTGTTTACTGCACATCACTTTTTAAGTGTAATATGAAATATATGCATAATATTGCAATTAATACCAACCTTGACATCAATTATTTGCTTGGAGAATTGTTTTGATGTTAATGACTCAAACTGTGGCTTAACCTTTAAGATCCCTGAAGCAGAGTATTATGCTTTAAAATTTGTCCTCTAAAACAACATTAGGGTAAATAGTCATTAAATGCCTATCCATGCTTTCAGGATCATAATCAAAGAATGAGTTAACCCTCATTGTTCCAGCAATTTTCCTAAAATTCCAAATTCCAATATTTATTAGAGAAGCTGATTTGCTATAATACTCATGTAATGGTAGTACTTTCCGACAGATATGAAACATAACACTCAGATTTCTATATAGCTTTAATTTCATACCTCTTCTATTTTCAAACACTTTTTCCCTCCTTGCCACACAAACATCTTACCTCCAATTCCTGTGGCCCATTACTTACTATGAAACCTTGGGCAAATAAGTTACTTAACCTCTCAGTTACTCAGTATCTTCAGGAAAAGAGGGATAGTTAAGGACCCTCTTAAATGTTGAAAGGCTGAAATGATATAATGCATTTGAAAGTATTTACAGCAGTACCCAACATATAACTAATTTCTCAAAACAAATTGTTTTTACTGCTGTGGTCATTGCCGTTTTTCCTAGTCCATCTCTTCCAACACATGCAAGATATATGGGAAGCAAATTAGCATTTCTTTCTGAAGCATAAATCAATGTTTGCCCTTGAGTGGACAGATTGCTCAGTCTCAAGTGGCTTATCCCCAAGAACTCTTCCACGAATATGTAGTCTCTTTCCACTCTGATATCACAATGGCATCTGACATGATCTTAAGAGCTGGATACATCTAATGTGTTTTTCAATAAATAATAATGCCCACTATGTTTCAATGTTTCTTATTAACTGATATTCACACTCAGGTTTGTGTGTCAGAATTTAAAAATCTTGGGTCATGTTGTTCTTAAATTTTCACCTCACTTCAAGTCATATTAAAATAATGGAGGGGCACCTGGGTGGCACAGTTGGTTGAGCGTCTGACTTTTGGTTTGCCTGGGGTTGTGATCTCAAGGTCGTGAGATCGAGCCCTGTGTGGGGCTCTGTGCTCAGTGCAGAGTCTGCTTAAGATTCTCTCTCCCTCTGCTCCTCACCTCCCTCCGCCACACCCCACTCTCTCTCTAAAATAAATAAGTCTTTAAATAAAATAAAATAATGGAGGTCTGGATAATGGTCTGGATCAAAATATGGCTCAGATGCATACTAACAATGTGATCTTGGGTAAATTAAACTCTCTAACCTCAGTTTCTACTTTTACATAGTGGCAAAAACACCTACACTTCACAGAAGTGTTGTGTGAATAAAATGAAATGAAATATCACTTGGCACAGTGTCCAACAAGTAGTAAGCACGTAATAAATTTTAGCCATTATTATCATTATTATCAGGAAGCACATGTAGCACAGACAATACTCCTCACACAGACACCTTTCTAACTTCTTATAAAGTATCTATTTTGGGGGCGCCTGGGTGGCTCAGTCATTAAGTGTCTGCCTTCAGCTCAGGTCATGATCCCAGAGTCCTGGGATCGAGCCCCGGGTCAGGCTCCCTGCTCAGTGGGAAGCCTGCTTCTCCCTCTCCCACTCCGCCTGCCTGTGCTCCCTCTCTCTTTGTCAAATAAATAAATAAAATCTTAAGAGAAAAAAAAAGTACCTATTTTCATAATTTTAAATTGGAAAAATAAATTACAGTTTGTATTTTAACTGAAATTGTATTCATGTGCTCTAGTATTTAAAAAAATATATATATTCTGCATACTCTTCCATTAAAACAGCAAAGAAAGTTAACTTTTATGTTTATCAAGTTCCAAACCTAAGTGCAAAGTACTCAGTCACCATCAACAGTGCCTCTCTATTGTACTATTTGATTTAAGATTAAAAGTGATTTGTTCTAGAACTCTTTCAATTATTCTAACTGAAAAGGCAATTCTGAAGTATCCTAAACCACCATATTTATTGATCAAAAATAAAATTACTGAAAAGAAGTACACCTCTAAAAGCACTTTTATTATATGCTGATTAATTCTGGTCTTCATGGTAAGTTGATGTCCATTCTGAGCTAAACACTACCAAAAATGCCTATTTAAGTAGAAAGATCTCTATATTAAATCATGTCTGGTTGATAGCCATATAACTTCTTAGATTCCCTATCAAGTTAAAAACATACAAACACCGTAAATTTATTAACAGCGGTGAGCTAATCTTAACAGGTAACAGAGAAATTTAACATTCTAATTTTAAATGCACCACTCTTGTTTTTAAAAACGTGTTCAAAATCAACTTCCTCCTGAAATGGAACTATGGGGACTGCTGAGAACAAGAGATTATCGCTCCCTGCCATTCCCTGCCAGTTTGAACACATGCCTGAAGCCAAGCTTAACTCACATGCACACACACTGCTGTTGAACAGGGTCAGTTATGTTCATGGTGACACCCAGGCCAAAGAGATAGGAGAAAACAATTGACATAAACCAGACGCCAACTGGGAAAAGCGGAACGTGGAAAACTCCGTGAGTCATGGGTTTTATTACCATGAGGGCACCATCAGCAAAACTGAATTCACTAATACCAACTCTCTCAATCGTCATACACAATATTAAAGAATTAAACTATTCTTAAAAGATTTTTATTTTTAAGTAATCTCTACACCCAATGCGGCCTGAACTCACAACCCCCCCCCCCCCATCAAGAGTCCCATACTCCACCAACCGAGCCAGCCATCAATTAAACTACTGATGTAGCTCAAATCTGCTCGTCTCCTCTGGACGTGCCCGTGACACCTACGCAACCTCGCCCTTTCCTCCACCCCTTACACCGCCCACCTTCCCTCAAATAAGGACAACGGCAGTAGACAGGCTTCTCCCAAGCACCGCGTAATCCACGCCCACATGCCTGGGCCGAGCAGCATGACACTGACAGTTTTCCGTCTCTCCCGACCGGTCCAATTCCGGGCGCCACCGCACAACTCAGACAAAAAGAGATGGACAAAACACTCCAAGCGACAGCTTAGCGTTGAACCTTCTGACCCTTCGTCTCGACATAGGTGGGCCAAAGAGCCGATGCTCAGCTCAACCTATTCACCCCCCCGGACTCTCTGAGAACAAGGCTGGGAAACTACCTCCCCTTTGAGGGAGGTGGGGGCGGGTGATGGCCAAAAGGGTTCTCTATTACTCTAGAGTCACCCCTGGCACTTTGCTGGGAAATCAAGGGGAGCAGGAGGCGACGCTGGTCAGCGCGCAGCCCGGCGGGAGTCGGACTAGCAGCCGCCGCAGAGCTCTCAGGCCACTCGGTATGGGGCGGGGGCGCCCGGGAGAGGCAAGCAGGGAAACCGGAGCTATCTCCCAGAGAAGAGCTCAGCGCGCTTCCCTTCTGTCGAGCCCTCCCAACTGCCTTCATTTTGAACGTTTTACCTACAAGAAGCGGGCAAAGCCCGGCGCTTGCGTCCACGTCTGCCAGCTTCGGCGGCCACCGCGCAGCCTGCCTCCGGAGCAGGCAGCAGCCGCCACCGACAGAGCAATGGGCCCGGCCAACTCCTTCCCATCAAACCCCGCGCTCCCGCCGCCGGCCAATCAGCGCCACGGCCGGCGCGCGCGGCTCCTCAGTCACGTGACTGTGACCGGGGCGGGCAGTTGGGGCTGGCCAGTCGGGCGGTTGGCCGGAGGGAGCTTGTCCTTTTGGCTTCCGCGGCTAAGTAGGGTGCTCATCGTCGCGTCTCGGGGGTGTACTGCCATTTATTATGAGTCTTACCACTACTGTTACTTCTTTTCCTCTGCCTCCTCTTATTCTCTGCAAGCCTGTTCTCCCAACTCTCCCTGGAGAAAGACAACCCCGAAACTGATCCTGGTGGTCCTAGACCGCCGAGAGAGAGACGAGTGGGGTTGAGGGTGGAGATGGGTGCGTCTGGCAAGGACACCTCCTTAAAGATCCCACGATCAGCTGTCATGCAACCGGCCGCAGAGCAAGTTAATACTAGCACACAGCTTAGAAGAGGCCGGTTCCCAAACAAAACGATGGAGAAAATTCAGCCTAGACTCCAGAAGTGCTTGAGGCTTTAATCACTCGTGGACGTCAAAAAGGGTCATTTGATGACAGGACGCTTACCTCACCCGTGTGTGGGAAGCTTCAAATGCCAGATGATGATTTCAAACCCTTGGATAACATAAGCCGAGTTTTCTATCCTAAAACACTGAACTCAAGAATACTTCCTTCACAGGTCGTGATACGTGGGCCCACGAATAAACCACCCAGGCTGCATTCACTTCAGATTTGAAACATTGGCTAGAGAGCTTTCGATTTCCTAGTCACCTGGAAGTGAAAAGTCTAAATAACAAAAGATCTTGAACCACAAGGTAAACAGTGGAATAGGGTTGAAAAGCAAGCAAAAGCTTTGGTCACGTTTTACCTCTGGGACATGTTTTAACTCTTTGTGTCAACATTTTTCATGGGGTTTTTCTGTTTTGTTTATTTACCTACATGTTTTTAAATTTTCCATAGTTTTTGAAGAGTGGCATTGTTTTAATGTGCTACATGTAAACTTTGACAAAGCAACCAGGTAAGGTAAAGTAAGAAATTGAGCATAGGATCTAATTGGTAAGAATAATATATTATACTGGAAGCTACCAGATAATTCACTGTGGAGTTGTTTGTCCTCACTGTAAAATCTTTAGTTACAGCTTTGTAAGCTTGAAAGGATGAAGGGAAGGGGGGGGACCAAAGTTTACTTCTTGTGCACTCTGGGTCAGGTATTTTACAAATCTAGAAGAAAACAGGAAAACATTTCATCTATTTAGATATGAAAATGTAACCATTTCATTTTTCATCCTTTGCTGTTTCAAAGCATATTTTTAAAAGGCCTGTGCAGTTAATGCAAATATATCTCCTCACCTCAGGAATATCCTTTCCTAAGAGAACAGGGAAGAAATATTTTCTACTTGCTAGTGATTTGTTCTCTAGTTTTAACTGAGCCATCAAGGTCTGTTGTAAAGGGGGGAAGAAACAGATGGGGGAAACAAAGAAGAACTAGCCAGGTGCCAAACATCCCAAAAACCTAAGCCTGAGACTAAATTCCTAGGTAATTGCTCCGGAAGAGGAGAGACTAGTCCTGGGAAGGGGAGGGTGAGATGTATTGAATCCGTAGCACTTTTAATCAAACAACTTTTTAGGTATCATTTTCAAATGGGGAAATTGAATAGAAATATGTATATTGTTGAAAGTAACACTATACGTCTGCCTCCTTTATATTAAGCAGTTTGTCAGGCAGTGAGGGAAGACCAAATATTTATTGAGGACAAAATCCTGTGTTAAGTGTAAGGATACAGAGATAAATAACAGAACTTCCCTAAAGCACCTAACACTAGCGAGAGAAACCTTCAAGAAAACAAACCAAAAAATACAGGCTAATAAGTCCTATGATAGAGGCAAATGTTCAAGAGAGTGAAAAATGATAAAGCAGCAGCAGCCATAGGGGATATGGGAAAACCAATGAAGGTGGTGCTTCAGCTGAGTCCAGATATTAAAGAATTATTCCCTTCTAATCCTAAAACTGTCCTGGGATAGATTCTAAGAAAGTGAAATCAGGAAAACACCAGAGGGGGCACCCAGGTGGTTCAGTCGTTAGGCATCTGCCTTGGATTCAGGTCATGGTCCCAGGGTCCCGGGATCAGGCCCTGCATCAGGCTCCCTGCTCAGCGGGAAGCCCGCTTCTCCTTCTCCCATTCCCCCTGCTTGTGTTCCCTCTCTTGCTGTGTCTCTGTCTGTTAAATAATAAATAAAATATTTTTTTAAATAAAAGGAATGCTAAAAGGTCTAATTCAACAAATAAGTCAGCCACGCTTATTTAAAGGAATAAATGAAAATTGCAAGACATAGGTGCTATGAGAGCTTATAAGAGGGTCATTCATTGAACTGGTCAGAAACATTAGGGAAAAATTCCTTGAGGAAGTCATACTGGAATGGAGATCTGAAGGATGAGATACTGAAAAAAGAAGAAAAGGAAACAGAGAACATCATGTCTAAAGACCTTTTCATCAGGGAAGAACACTGCAAGCCTGAGAGACTGAAAGCCCAATGCTGCTAGCACAGAGAATCACAGAGAGTGTTACATCACTAGACACCAGACCTTGCCGACCATACTAAGACAGTTCATCTTTTTCTTGAGAAACAGAGAAGGGAATTAACCTGAACATATTTGTGTTTTGAAAAGCTCATTCCAACTGCAATGTGGGAATATGAACAGGGCCAATTATGGTCTATGGGTGGTAGTTAGTGTTGGTGGTATTTCAAATGGATTGGGATGTGAACAAGGAGATAAAGACAAGTGGAGAAAATGGGACAATTTAGGAAGTAAAGTAGGAGATTTGAAGATGGAATTAGATATGGTGGGCGATGTGGAAATATTGGGGTTAGGAGCAAATGGTCAAGAAAGAATTCTTGAGGGGCTCCTGGGTGGCTCAGTTCTTAAAGTGTCTGCCTTCAGCTCGGGTTGTGAACCCAGGGTCCTAGGACTGAGCGCTGCTTCGGTCTCCCTGCTTGGCAGGAAGCCTGTTTCACCCTCTCCTAGTCGCCCTGCTTATGTTCCCTCTGTGTCTCTGTCAAATAAAATCTTTTTTTTCTTTTAAAAGAATTCTTGAGACATCTTTGATGCAAAAAGGTGGTTTTATTAAAGCACAGGGACAGGACCCATGGTCAGAAAGAGCTGGTGGGAGGTCATGAGGGGTAGCTGGTTACAAACTTTCAAGTTGGGAGGGACTTAAGGACAGAACAAGCCGTCAAGGTATTTTGGAAATAAGGTTTCCAGGACCCTGAGGGGGCTAGCTATTGTTAGGAAAAGGTCATTTATTACTGTTATAACTCAGTCATGAGACCCTTCAGATGAGTATCAGTGGGGCCTTATGCTTGGAGTATGATTGCTAATATATATGCTGAGGGGTAGAGATAAAGGAAGTTTCCAAAGGAATCTCTGTATGTTAAAAGTATATATACTCATAAGATCCTGGGGGGTCAGTCTAAGATTGCCTTTTGCCCTTAGCAAAGTGTCAACATCGAGGCAGCTAAGCTCCTAGAGGAAGTTTACTCTGCCTGTTTCAAGGACTTGTCAATGGGCTTTAAGTAGTACAGAAATTTAATTCTCTGCTTTTGTTACCCACATCAGTGAGGTGGACTGGGGATTTTTTTTTATCTTAATTTTTTTTATTATGCTATGTTAGTCATCATACAGTATATCATTAGTTTATTATGTACTTTTCCCAGATTCATTGTTTACATATAATACCCAGTGCTCCATGCAATATGTGCCCTCCTTAATACCCATACCCAGGCCAACCCATCCCCCCATCTCCTCCCCTCTAAAACCCTCAGTTTGTTTCTCAGAGTCCAGAGTCTTTTCTGGTTCATTTCCCCCTCTGATTTCTCCCCTTTCCCTTTTCCCTTCCATTCTCCTAATGTCCTCCATGCTATTCCTTATGTTCCACAAGTAAGTGAAACCATATGATAATTGACTTTCTCTGCTTGACTTATTTCACTCAGCACAATCTCCTCCAGTCCCATCCATGTTGATACAAAAGTTGGATACATCCTTTCTGATGGCTGGTCCGTTGTGTATATGGACCACTTCTTCTTTATCCATTTGTCTGTTGAAGGGCAACTCGGCTCTTTCCACAGTTTGGCTATTGTGGATATTGCTGCTATGAACATTGGGGTACATATGGCCTTCTTTTCACTATATCTGTGCCTTTGGGGTAAATACCCAATAGAGCAATTGCTGGGTCATAGGGTAGCTCTGTTTTTAATTTTTTAAGGAACCTCCACAATGTTTTCTAAAGTGGCTACACCAACTTGCATTTCCACCAACAGTATAAGAGGGTTCCCCTTTGTTAATTTTAGCCATTCTAACTGGTGTAAGATGGTATCTCAATGTGGTTTTAATTTGAATTTCCCTGATGTCTACAGCCATACCACACTGAATGCGCCTGATCTCATCTGATCTCAGGAGCTAAGCAGGGTTGAATCTGGTTAGTACTTGGAAGGACTGGGGGTTAAAGGAGAGGAAGGAGTCTGAGATGATGGGATCTCCGCTAGGCATGGTGGGTTGATAATAATGCCATCACTGAGATTTGGGAAACACTGGAAGAGAGTTGGGTTTGAGGGAAGATGGTGATTTCAGTTTGAACTTGTTGAGTTTAAGATGTTTTTGTGACTTCAAGGAGAGAGATGACATGTAAATAGATCTATTGTCCAGCACTGAGAAGTCTGGGCTAGAGGAAAAATATATACATTTTACAGTTTGGAATCTTTCCTTTTCAACCAAGGTTGAAAAGGAAACTTGGTACTTCAAATAAGTACTAAAAATAAGGTACTTATTTTTTCAAAATGTAAAAAAAAAAATACTACTTATTATAAATAAACATTTTGTTTGTAAATACACTATGGAAAACAAAAGGTAGAAGTATTTAAAGCTGTTTCCCAGAATTCTCTGTGAATCACCTGGGCCTTGGTTAAAAAAAACAAATTCTCAGGCCGCTTCCCTGGAGATTCTAATTCTACATGTCTGGTATGGAGCCCAGAAATTTGGATTTTTAACAAATGTCTCTGGTGACTCTTCTTATCAGGAAGTTTCTCTGGGCAATGGTAGTCAGTACCAGAGACCACCTACATAAGCGTTATCAAGGCACTCAATAAAATAAAGACTCTTGGGGCACCTGGGTGACTCAGTCAGTTAAGCATCTGCCTTCGGCTCAGGTCATGATCCCGGGGTCAAGCTCCGCATCAGGCTCCCTGCTGAGCAGCGAGTCGGCTTCTCCCTCTCCCTCTCCCCCTGCTTGTGTTCTCTCTCTCTCTGTGTCTCTTCCTGTCAAATAAATAAATAAAATCTAAAATAATAATAAATAAAATTAAATTTAAAAAGACTCTTGGGTCTGAGGTAGAAGGGATGAGAGGAATGGAAAGAGGGAGATTAAAAATCTACAATACCATGTGGTCTAAGATCTCACCCTCTGTCTCTGACAGAGGAGTCCTAGGCTCTCTACCAGGCAGTTCAGAGAGAAGCTGGATTCTTCCCCGGGTGACACATATGCAGACAGCAGGCAGCCCTTGCAGGCTGCTGTGATAAAGGCTTTCCTGCTCTTAGCCCAGGCTTCCTGCCGTGTCTACCAAAATGGCACTCCACTAACTCTGATGCTGTCTCTCTCTCTCTCTCTCTCTCTTTTTTTTTTTTTTTTTTTTTTTAGATTTTAGAGGCGCCTGGGAGGCTCGTTCTATTAAGCATCTGCCTTTGGCGCAGGTCATGATCCCAGGGTCCTGGGATGGAGATGGAACCCCCCCACATCAGGCTCCCTGTCAGCAGAGTCTGCTTGTCCCGCTCCCTCTGCCCTTCACCCCCACTCAGGCATTCTCTCTTTCTCTCAAATAAATGAAATCTATTTATTTATAATAATTTATAGCTATTATTTATTTGAGAGAGAGCAAGTCGGGGGAAGGGCAGAGGGAGAGAGAGAATGTCAAACAGACTATGAGCTGAGCAGGGGGCCCGAAGCAAGGCTCCATCTCATGACCCAGAGAGCATGACCTGAGTCAAAATCAAGAGTCAGATGCTCAACCAACTGAGCCACCCAGGTGCCACACTGCTCTCTCTCTCCACCACTCCCACCAAGCCTCATCCTTCCCTGTCTTGCACCATCCCCAATCTTCTTCAGAGTTACGCTGCATATATTCCTCCCAATTCAGGGTTTTTTTAAGCTAATCTGGACAGAACTAGAAGGAAAATAGGGTCAAATGCTATGTTTCACTCTTGTCAAAGCTTTTTTTATCCTTGAGGAACCTACTCCAGAAGTGTTTCTGTTTTTAAAGACTAAATTGTTTGTATTCTCTGTGGTCTTACTATAACAACTCTAAGTCTCTATGAGGCACTGTAGTTGCTTCCAACCAGAAGAACCAGGAAGTGTGGGGAAGAAAGAAGATTGGATATTTTTTGTGATGGAAATTTGGCAAACAAGGTAAAGTTCATAAAAAAGAAGTGTACTACTTGAAGACTATAACCCAAACACTCACAGTGACCCCACAGGGTCAAAGAGCAAAACACTGCCAATACCCCATAAGGGCCCAGTGTACCTCTTCCCTTATAACCCCCAAATGCCCAGAGATAACCACTCTCATTATTATTAGCATATTTACTTTCTTGCTTTTCTTCACATTCTTTCTTCCTAATTACTCATTCTTTTTTTTTAAGATTTTTATTTATTTGACAGAGAGAGAGAGAGAGAGAGATCACAAGTAGGCAGAGAGGTGGGCAGGGGGCAGAAGGGGTAGCAGGCTCCCTGCTGAGCAGAGAGCCTGATGTGGGGCCTGATCCCAGGACCCTGAAATCATGACCTGAGCTAAAGGCAGAGGCTTAACCCACTGAGCCACCCAGGTGCCCCACTAATTACTCATTCTTAAAATTATAGCTTATGCTTGTTTTTGAACTCCTGTGTAAATAGAATCAAAGAGTATTTCTCATGTCTTGAATTATTTTGGTCAAAGTTATGTATTTAAATTTTACCCATGTACATGTATCTATTAGTTCATTCATTTTTGTTGCTGTAGGTTACTATATTACATGGAAATATCATAATTTACTCATCTATTCTACTCTTGATGGGTTTAGGCTATTTCCAGCTTTGGGCTATTATAAACAATGCTGGTATGTGTTTATGTGTGTTTATCCTGGAACATATAAACACAGATTTCTATAGAATCTTTACCTTGGTATGGAATCCCTGATTCATATGGCAGCTTTTCAAGGCTATGCTAAATAAATTTTACCAGTTTATATAACCAACAGTACACTTAAACATTTCTTCTGCTCCCTCTCTTCAACACTTGAATTGTCCAACATTTTAATTTTTACCAATCGAATGGATGTGTAATACCTACTTATTGTGCTACTAGTTTGCATTTCCCTTACTTTAGTGAAGAATAGCTTCTTTTTATATAAGCACTGGCCCATTGCTCAGGTGTTTTCCCATTTTTATATTGGGTTATTTGTCTTACTGATTTCTATTAATTGATTACATAATATGGAAATAAGTCTTTGATTGATTATCCGTGTTACAAATTTTTTTTTCCATTCTGACTTACCTTTTCACTCTCTTAATAATGTCTTTTGATGAAAAATTCTTAGTGGAATCAAATTTATCACTCTTTTCCTTTATGAACAGTGGTGCCTGTATCCTGTTTAAGAGATCTTTTCCTACTCCAAGGTCATTAAGATAGTCTCTTCTATTGTCTTCTAAAATTGTATTGTTTTGCTTTCCAAATTTAGTTCTAAGCAGGCCTGCAGTTAACTTTTTTATTAATGGTGAAAGGGCAGCACCTTTTGTCTCCCTACCCCTACCCACAACCTCAATGTGGAAAATTAAACCAGCACCACTTACTGACAGGTGGTCCTTTGTAAACCAAGTAAGTAATCATATATGTGTGGATTTGTTTCTGACCTTGATATTCTGTTCCATGAGTTATATTTTCCCTTTTATATATTCCTGGATTTGGTGTGCTAATATTTTGTTTAAGATCTGGGAGGCTCTCATATTTTGTCTAAGGACTGAAGAAAGAGGAAAAACTGAAGATAAAGACAGAGGAAAAGAATTGTTGTGAGACACAAACCAATAGATAAGAAAGAATGAGATTGATCTGTAATTTTTCATTCTGGTAATGTCCTTCTTTGGGTTTGACCATAAAAGTTATACTAATTAGCCTCATAAAATGAATTGGGAGATATATTTTTTCCCTTCAAATGTCATTTTTATTAATTTATTCTTTTTATCTTTGGAATCAGATTAACAAGAACCCCCCCAATCTCATTTAGATTTTTATAAAACTTTCTTTAGTTGTGTGTATTAATTTCAGGAGCAATAATATCCTTCCACATGAGCCCTTCCTTCCTGGAATATTGCATAACTCTATATTTGTTCAGGTGTCTTTATACATTCTCCAAAAAAATTGTCATTTTCATCATATAGGTCTCATACTTTATAGCAGGCAGAATTCCAGATATCCCTCCAAGATTACCATCCCCTGGTTAGTCAGTAAAACACTAATCCAGGTACTGCTGTGAAAGACATTTATGTATATAATTAAGGTTATAAATTATCCTGAATAGTGGCACCTGGCTGCCTCAGTTGGTAGAGCATCTGACTCTTGATCTCTGAGTTAAGTTCAAGCCCCACATTGGGTGTAGAGATTACTTTAAAAAAATTATCCTGAATAATCTAGGTGGACCCAATTTAACCACTTGAGCCCTTGCAAAGAGAAATTTCTCTAGCTGGAGTCAGTCAGTGAGCTTTGGAAGAGGAAAGCTAAGCCAAAAGATGAGGTAGAAGAGGAGGTCAGAGATTCAGAGCATAAGTAGGACTTGACCCATTGTGGTTAACTTTGCAAATGGAGGAAAAGGAGCATGAACCAAGGAATGTAGGCAGGTTCTAGCATCTGAGAATGTCTCCTGGCTGACAGCTGGCAAGCAAACTGAAACTCAGTTGTACAACTGCATGGAAGTGAATTCTGTCAACAACCTAAATGAACCTAGAAACAAATTCTCCCTTGAGTCTCCAGAAAGGTACACAACTTGCTGATACCTTGATTTCAACCTGGTAAAATGCAAAGCAGAGAGCCAGCTGAGTCACTAAATTTCTGACTTACAGAACTGTGAGAGAATAAATGAATGTTTAGATGCTAGAGTTGTGTTAATGTTTTATGGCATCAAAAGAAAGCTAATTCACACCTTTTTAAAATTTTTTATTATTATGTTCAATTAGCCTTTGGAGACATGTCTTGAAAGAAGCAAGAGAATCAAGCAAAAATGGACTTCTGGGACTTCATCAGGATAAAAAGCTTTTGCACAGCAAAGGAAACAGTCAACAAAACTAAGAGGCAACCCACAAGATGGGAGATGATATTTGCAAATGACAGTACAGATAAAGGGCTGGTATCCAAGATCTGTAAAGAACTTCTTAAACTCAACGCCCAAAAAACAAATAATCCAGTCAATAAATGGGCAAAAGACATGAACAGACAGACATTTCTCCAAAGAAGACATCCAAATGGCCAAAAGGCACATGAAAAAATGCTCCACATCACCTGGCATCAGGGAAATCAAAACCACAATAATACACCATATCACACCAGTTAGAATGGCTGAAGTTAACAAGACAGGAAACAAAAAATGTTGGTGAGGATGCAGAGAAAGGGGAACCCTCTTACACTGTTGCTGGGAATGCAAGGTAGTACAGCCACTCTGGGAAACACTATGGAGTTTCCTCAAGATGTTAAAAATAGAGCTACTCTAGAACCCAACAATTCACTACTAGGTATTTACCCCAAAGATACAGATGGAGTGAAAAAAGGGCCACATGCACCCCAATGTTCAGAGCAGCAATAGCCACAATAGCCAAACTATAGAAGGAGCCGAGATGTCCTTCAACAGAAGAATAGATAAAGAATGTGTGGTTCAGGGGTGCCTGGGTGGCTCAGTGGGTTAAAGCCTCTGCTTTCGGCTCAGGTCATGATCCCAGGGTCCTGGGATCGAGCCCCACATCGGGCTCTCTGCTCCGCGGAGAGCCTGCTTCCTCCTCTCTCTCCCTGCCTGCCTCTCTTGCCTACTTGTAATCTCTGTCAAATAAATAAATAAAATCTTAAAAAAAAAGAATGTGTGGTTCATATATACAATGGAATATTACTCAGCCATCAGAAAGGATGAATACCCACCATTTGCATCGACATGGATGTAACAGGAGGGGATTATGCTTAGGGAAATAAGTCGAGCAGAGAAAGACAATTATATTGTTTCACTCATATGTGGAACACAAGGAATAGCATGGAGGACATTAGGAGAAGGAAGGGAAAACTGAAGGAGTGGAAATCAGAGGGGGAGTTGAACCATGAGAGACTATGGACTCCGGGAAAGAAACTGAGGGTGTCAGAGGGGAAGGTGGTGGGGGGATTGGTGAGCCCAGTGATGGGTATTAAGGAGGGCACGTATTGCAATGAGCACTGGGTGTTATACACAAACAATGAATCATGGAACACTATGTTAAAAACTAATGAAGTACTGTATGATGGCTAACATACTATAATAAAAAAATGGCTGTGGCCAATGCACACCTTTCTTATTAAGCAAAATATTTTTGGTGGCTCATCAAGTAAGCCTTGATGATGATACCAGGAAGGTCACACTCTTCAAATCCTGTGGCTGGCGATTGTTGCACTTTTAGAATCCAGACTAAAAATGCCCAAGAGAGAGGTAGTCCTGGAAGCTACTCTCAACTACCTCCTGAAGGCAGGCTTGGGATACAAGTTAAGTAGTACCTGGGAGCAGTGGGACAAGAAGTCAGGGAAAGCACAGCACCAAAAGCCCAAGAACTTGGGGTACTGCAGAATGAACAGTGCAGGTCCTCAACATCTGTTCACTTCAAGGTGAGACTTACGCATCACAATTTTCTAATGTAAATGTGTGCTAAGTGTGGTTCCTACATTCCAATAAAAAACTGAGGAAATAGAGCCTAGACTGGTGTGAAATAGCTCTGAAAATATCTGTGTATTTTGATATTGACACTTATCAAGTTGAATAGTAAAGATTCCTACTGTCATCATTAATACATAATCTCAGAGCCGTTTGTTCTGAAAGGTAAGATTTAAAACTAGAACCCAAGGTATACTGGCATGTAGACAATGCTATGTGAGTTCAATCTAGTTATTGAAAAAGAGAGCAGCATTTTCTTCTTACAATGGAAAAAAATTTCTTTTGCTTATTCTGGAACAAAATATATATAAACTAAGGTTAAAATAAATTCTTGCCTTGGTGCCCAGTAATTCCAAAAGGTGGCATTCTAATGCTACCTAAAACTTAATGATACACATGACAAATCAGGTACCTGATTTGTTTCACTCTTCTGCATTTAAAGCTTAAACATAAAACAAAGAAGATGTAACGTTAGTTAATTTATACTGGGATTTATTGTTAATAGGAGTTACAAGAGTACATGGTGTTTTACAAAGCATAAAATATTGAAAGACAAATTTTCTGCCCTCGGGAGCTTAGTAAAACATGTGTAGGCAGTAGCTAACAGGAATTAAGTCATGATGATTTATAAAGTGACCACAAATGGAAAACTGGATATAGAAAAAATGTCTTATTAAAAGAGAATAGGAAAATGCCAGGGATTTGGTGGCGGGTGGGGGGTGGTGGCGGTGGAGTAGATGGCAAAATCTGAAGGAAGAATGGAAAAGAGATGAGAGAAATGAAAAAGAAAGTTCTAAGAAATGAGGGAAGAGGGGAAAAAATGAAGATGGAAGAAAAGACTTGCAGCTGTAAGACATGAATCAATACATGAGAAAGAACGTAGGACTGATTTCCTTGACGAATCTCTAATTAGACAACTGAAAATCCTAACTATACAATTCATTTTTTATAAAACTTAAGAGCTGGGGCTCCTGGGTGGCTCAGTGGGTTAAGCCTCTGCATTCGGCTTAGGTCATGGTCTCAGGGTCCTGGGATCCAGCCCTGCATCAGGCTCTCTGCTCAACAGGGAGCCTGCTTCCCGCCTCTCTCTCTGCCAGCTTCCGGCCTCTGTCTCTGTCTGCCTCTCTGCCTGCCGCTCTGCCTACTCGTGACCTTTCTCTCTGTCAAATACATAAATAAATAAAATCTTTAAAAAAATAAAACTTAAGAGCTAGTTTTCCCAAACAGTAGACATCTAAACCAAACCTCTTGTTCAAGCTGTATTATTCCACTTATAACAGATAGAATATACAAATAAAACTCCATGCAGATCTGAATGCAGCTGAATTGTGAACAACTTAAAAAGTTTGAGGAGGGGCACCTGGGTGGCTCAGTTGGTTAAGTGTCTGGGTTTGGCTCAGGCCATGACCCCAGGGTTCCTGGATTGCTCCTCTCTCTCTCTCAAATAAATAAACAAAATCTTTAAACCTGAAGAGTACTGTTCTGGAGTTTAGAGTTTCTTTATATTTTCCATGTGTTAAACCCTTAAAAGATATATAATGTACGAAGACTTTCTCCCATTCTATGGGTTGTTTTTCCACTCCTTTGATATTGCACTTTGACACACAAAAGTTTTATGTTTGGACCGTAGGTCTTCTAAGAGTTTCTGTCATTTTAACCCTTCAGTTCTTTGATCTATTCTGAGTTATTTTTGAATGTACTATAAAGTGAGGGTCAAAGGAAGCACTTCTTTAGCCTGATAGAGATTTATAAAATACTTAAAACCCCTTATAAAAACCTCTAAACGGCAGGATTCAGAGAGATTCCAGATTGGTGAACAGTGGAGGTGCTGGGAGGGTGGCCGGCCTGGAGAGGGCATGGTAGTTCTGTGCCATCCCGGCTGCCCCATACTTTGCTCTACGCATCTCTCCCATTGGGCTGGCTTTGAGTTGTATTCTTTATAATAAGCTAGTATTAGACAGCAAACTGTTTTCCTTAGTTCTAAGAGGATGTGAAAGAAAAAGTATTACTCTCACATTCTCTGACCCACAGGGATCCCCTTCCCTGGTCTTCTGGACAAGAAGGATTTCTCTGAGTTTAGCTGTATGAATGCCCCAGCTCTGCCAGGGGCCCACCCTTGGCTTAAGACCATGAGCAAAAAGAGGGAAAAAATGGGAGACTCACTCCCGTACAGCTCGCTTCTCCAGGTTTTGACTCTCTTCCCCAATCTGTCTGCTTTTCTTTCCTTTTCCAAGTCCTCAAGTAGTTGGTTTTTGTATTTTGTCTAGAGAGAGATTTTAGTTGTAATCATCAGAGGGTTAGGGTCTAGTAGGCCTTCTCCATCGTGGCCATAAAAGTTGAACCTGCATACTTTTTAACTGTCTCTCCATGTAACAATGATTTTGTAATATCATTTTCTTTTTTTAAAAAGCTTTTATTTATTTATTTGACAGAGAAAGAGGCAGGGAGCACAGGCAGGAGGAGCAGCAGGCAGAGGGATAGGGAGAAGCAGACTCCCCGCTGAGAAGAGAGCCTGACATGGGGCTGGATCCCAGGACCCTGGGATCATGACCTGAGCTGAAGCCAGATGTTTAACTGACTGAGCCAGTCAGGTGCCCCTGTAATGTAATTTTCTATAAAAAGTAGAAAGATGATTCAGTCTTCTGGTTGATTAAAAACTTTTTTGCATTATAGACAGTCCAGGCAAATATTTCAGCTTTGTGTTAATATCATAAATTTTTAGAATGGCTGTCAAATGTAGAGAAAGTGCTATCAGATTATTTGTTAGCTTTCTCAGAATGTGCTCTAAGATGTCTGGGACTGTCAAGGGTCCTTGTGCACTAATTAATCTGAAATATTCTTTTAACCAATGAAACCTACTACCCATCCTTGATGTCCTTGTTCTAATGGCATGAGTTTTACATTACTTTATTTTATTTTATTTTTTCAGTGTTCCAAGATTCATTGTTTATGCATCACACCCAATTTTATATTATTTTTTTTTCAGAGTAACCATTTTGAGTCAAATCAACAAGAACTTTAAATCCTTTTTCAGTGTGTTCATATAGTTCCCTCCTCTCATTTGTTGGATTATCAGACAATCCTACAACCTTTTCAATTCTTCTCTTTGAAATGTATCTCTTCCTTCTAGTGAATTCCTGCATTTGGTGATGATTTGAAATCTTTTTCGTTATTTGTCAGAATAATTTTTATTGATTGTGTACCATTTTTTACATATGTTTTATATTCCACTAATTTTTATCTGAAATTATTTTTAGTTCTTTGTGAAGAGATTTAAAGATAAAACATGGTGCCCTTCTGGGATGCCTGGATGGTGCAGTCCATTAAGAAACTGACTCTTGGTTTCAGCTCAGGTCATGATCTCAGGGTTGTGAGATTGAGCCTCTGTCAGGCTCCACACTCAACATTGAATCTTTTTAACGTTCTCTCTCCCTCTGGCCCTCTCCCCCAGGTGCTCTCTCTCTCTCTCTCTACAATAAATAAACTTTTTTAAAAATGTCAATTTTTTTTTTTTAAAGCATGAACGGGGGAAGAGTAGAGAGAGAGGGACAAGCAGACTCTGCATGTGGGGCTCGATCTCACAACCCTGACATCATGACCTGAGCTGAAAGCAAGAGTCTCATGCTTAATGGACTGAGCCCCTCAGGCGCCCCAGGTGACTCAATTTCTTAAATGTCTCATGAAAACATTTCAAAGTGTCCTTCTGAATCACGATTAAAATTAGGTATTTTATTTTTGTCAACTTTTAGAGTAAGTTTTTTGCTTTTTTTTCTGTTGAGGTTTTTCTTCCAAATCTTTGAGAAATAGGGGCACCTGGGTGGCTCAGTGGGTTAAAGCCTCTGCTTTCGGCTCAGGTCATGATCCCAGGGTCCTGGAATCGAGCCCCGCATCGGGCTCTCCGCTCCGCGGAGAGCCTGCTTCCTCCTCTCTCTCTCTGCCTGCCTCTCTTGCCTACTTGTAATCTCTGTCTGTCAAATAAATAAATAAAATCTTTTTTAAAAAATCTTTGAGAAATATGTTTTAGAGTGCATAAAATGTCTTTGGCCTATGTTGCAAGGCTTGAAAAGCTTTATAATGGACAACTCGTTATATTATACTTAGACTTGTTTTTTTTAAGATTTTATTTGACAGAATGAGAGAGCACAAGCAGGGAGAGCAGCAGACAGAGGGAGAAGCAGGTTCCCCGCTGAGCAGGGACCCCGGATGTGGGGTTCCATCCCAGGACCCAGGGATCATGACCCAAGCCGAAAGCAGACGCTTAACCAACTGAGCCACCTAGGCACCCCTACATAGACTTTTTTTAAAAATCAAAGTTGATATATGTATATAAAATACTCCAATGATGAGAAGAACCTGAGAGGCAAATAGCTGTTGTAAAGGCCAATGTGGTTAACAACTGTGGAGGCAGATTTTTCTCTTACAGATTAAAGGAATGAGCTACACATGGTGAACATCCTGCACACTTATTAATAACTTTAAAGAGCACTAGGAGCCCTTTTCCTCACCTTTCCCAGCAGCCGTGTTGCTGGACAACACGGCATGGGTGTTTTCAACTGTAGGTTACTGTTGTCAAAAAGTTATTTCCCATTGTTGGATAAGCCACAGGCAGGTTTTCAGTTGGTAAAAAAGTTTAAAGCTGTACACCGAGTTTTCAGTCACAGCAGTAGAGAACAATAATGGTAAACTAATCAGTGTTGGACACATCAATGGGCTCCACACCAATGGAGAAGTATCTGGCGTCTGGTTTATTTATTTGTTAACACTTTCATTATGTGTATATTTTCCTATTACCTCTAGTCATCTTGTGTTGTCTAGAATAACCACAGCTTTTGAGGACTTTCAATATATTCATTGCATCTGAAAACCCAACCAGTGTAAGTGAAGTCTGTCTTGCTGAAAATAATTTACAAACAAAACATGTATGACCTTCTCCTGCCTTAGAAGAGACTCTCAAGAGTATAACGATTTAAAATATTTTAAAATATGCTTTTGAGAAACATCTCTTTGCCCATTTTATATTGTTTGATTCTATATAAATATTATTAGAATCACAAATGGAAAAAATGGAAAAGATGGAAAAAAGACAGCCTCTTCAATAAATGGTGTTGGGAAAATTGGACAGCCACTTGCAGAACAATGAAATTGGACCATTTCCTTACACCACACATGAAAATAGACTCAAAATAGATAAAGGACCTCAATGTGAGAAAGGAATCCATCAAAATCCTTGAGGAGAACGCAGGCAGCAACCTCTTCGACCTCAGCCGCAGCAACGTCTTCCTAGGAACATCGCCAAAGGCAAGGAAAGCAAGGACAAAAATGAACTATTGGGATTTCATCAAGATCAAAAGCTTTTGCACAGCAAAGGAAACAGTTAACAAAATCAAAAGACAACTGACAGATTGGGAGAAGATATTTGCAAACGACATATCAGATAAAGGGCTAGTGTCCAAAATCTATAAAGAACTTATCAAACTCAACACCCAAAGATCAAATAATCCAATCAAAAAATGGGCAGAGGACGTGAACAGACATTTCTGCAAAGAAGACATCCAGATGGCCAACAGACACATGAAAAAGTTCTCCACATCACTGGGCATCAGGGAAATACAAATCAAAACACAATGAGATATCACCTCACACCAGTGAGAATGGCTAAAATTAACAAGTCAGGAAATGACAGATGCTGGCGAGGATGCGGAGAAAGGGGAACCCTCCTACACTGTTGGTGGGAATGCAAGCTGGTGCAACCACTCTGGAAAACAGCATGGAGATTCCTCAAAAAGTTGAAAATAGAACTACCCTAAGACCCAGCAATCGCACTACTGGGTATTTACCCTAAAGATACAAACGTAGTGATCCGAAGGGGCACGTGCACCCGAATGTTTATAGCAGCAATGTCTACAATAGCCAAACTATGGAAAGAACCTGGATGTCCATCAATAGATGAATGGATAAAGAAGATGTGGTATATATACACAATGGAATACTATGCAGCCATCAAAAGAAATGAAATCTTGCCATTTGCAACGACATGGATGGAACTAGAGAGTATCATGCTTAGTGAAATAAGTCAATCGGAGAAAGACAACTATCATATGATCTCCCTGATATGACGAAGTGGAGATGCAACATGGGGGGTTGGGGGGTAAGAAAAGAAGAAAAGAAACAAGATGGGATCGGGAGGGAGATAAATTATAAGTGACTCTTAATCTCACAAAAACAAAACTGAGGGTTCCTGTGGGGAAGGGGATCGGGAGAGGGGGTGGGGTAATGGACATTGGGGAGGGTATGTGCTATGGTTAGTGCTGTGAAGTGTGTAAACCTGGCGATTCATAGACATGTATCCTGGGGATAAAAATACATTGTATGTTTATTTAAAAATTTAAATTTAAAAATTAAAAAAAAAAACTTCTTCCAAAATATTGGCAAGAAAATAAAGTCATCAGCCTGAACCTGCTGCCAACCTTTGTTGACTACACAATTCTGTTTTTGCTTTACTATTTTCTATTTCTTCTGCTTTTTTTTCTTTTCCTCTTTGGAAGTGTCCTGATTCTCATAATCTCTAACTCTTCTGTTGTAATTTTCATGATCTATATTTTCCTGGCCCTCATGAATACTTTCTTTCCTGCACAATTTTGACAGTTTTCATGAAAATCCCAATGTAATAAGATAGTTTTTGATGTTTTGAGGCTTTTGTGAAACTTCCATCTAAATCTTTGGTTTCCAAAAAAATACTTTCTTCCAGATAAATTTGAATGTTAGAATAACTAATTAATTCTTTAAAAAAAAACTTGTTAAAACCCTGAAGTTAAAACATGGGAAGGAGCAATACAAATGCATTTTTAAATTTGTTACTATATAGTGATGAGCTGGAAAATGTGCAGCCTATCACTCCTATTACATACATTGGTTTCTTGATGTGCAGTATGTGCAGGAGTTTTGTCACTGGAACACTTGTATGCTCTGACTGTCTCACTGTATTAATGTTAGCTTTCCATGCCTACTCTCCTAAACCACAAGACTTTGTCAGGCTAATATAAATCAGTTAGGCTTAGAGAACTTATAATACATTGGGATGCAGAAAATACACAGAATGCTTGTTATTTTAGTACAGATATGTACCCTAAAAACAGAGGAATTTTGGTAAACTATTTTGCACAGTTCCCATCAAAAAAAGTGTGAATTATGTATAATTGTGTATGCTGCATTATCAAGTATATTTTTTATAGGAAAGAACTTTTAATTTCACTAGATGTTAATGAGAATTCAATCCTCCACTTACAATTTTACTCATGACTGAAAGAATGACTGAAAGAATTTTCTACAGACTAGCTTCTGGCTCCACACATTGCAAATTTTGTGTCTGTTCCACTAACGATTTATTCTTTACCCAGA
This sequence comes from Mellivora capensis, assembly GCA_004024625.1. Lineage (NCBI taxonomy): Eukaryota > Metazoa > Chordata > Mammalia > Carnivora > Mustelidae > Mellivora > Mellivora capensis. Next base: position 42,527 of record PISX010004728.1, on the reverse strand, counting down.
TCCCACTCATTTTGTGATAGCCTTTGGCCTTGCACCTTCATACCACCATGCCAAGTGCATCAGAACGGGCAATGGGAGTATGCCTAGAAGTTATTCTTACCGTGAGAAGTCTAGCCATAGGAGTGGCTATAAATCATGTAAATACGTCCCTTTAAACCCCAAAATCATATCTCCAACCATCCCTGACCTGCATCCCCAAAATGCCTGAGCAATTCCAAAGCCACCTAATTCAAGGGGAAATGCGATGGAGGGAAAGCCAGAAGGGAAAGTTACGGCAATCTTCCCTGACTGACCTTAAATATCTTACTTGGGCAAATCTAGCAGACAACATATGATCTTGTGAACACATCATTACAGTCCCCGTCCAGAAGCTTTGTAACACTTTCTTCCAAGGAGTCATGACACGTCAGCCCCCCCAGCTTCATGGTAAATCTGCCCATGGACATTACTTCCAGGCAGTAGCCACAATTTCCACCACTGCCTATGCTGTCTTATCCCTTTTTCTGCTCCTGGCAAACCCCTGTCCTTCTTTCAGGGCTTGATTCAAATGTCAATAATTCCCTGAGAAAGAACCTTGTGTATTGAAAAGAAATGGGGCTCTGGTAAAAGACAGATCTAGTTTTCAGTCTTAGCTAGGTCACATGTTGTTTGTGTGTCACAAGCAAATTACTGACTCCTTTGAGCCTCTCCTTCATCTATAAAATACGGATAAGAAAATATACCTTGCTGACTTTGTAAAAAAATTTAAATTAGCATTTTATCAATTCTATCAAGTGATAGAAAATTCTACCAATTTCTTTCTTATTTTAATATCTTCCCATGGAATATTGGGAACATGGAAAATGGTGCTTAAGAGAAGGTTTAAATTACTTATTTCTCTTCTTTTTTTTTTAAGATCTTATTTATTTGACAGAGATCACAAGTAGGCAGAGAGGCAGGCAGAGAGAGAGAGGAAGGGAAGCAGGCTCCCCTCTGAGCAGAGAGTCCGATGTGGGGCTCGATCCCAGGACCCTGAGATCATGACCTGAGCCGAAGGCAGAGGCTTTAACCCACTGAGCCACCCAGGCGCCCCACTTATTTCTCTTCTGACAGCACTTTGTGATTTGGGGCACATCAAGACAGGAAGTACGATGAAGTAACTGAGGTATTTGCCCCAGGTCCAAAATTTAGAGAGGTGTCAAAGGACCCAGTAATCAATATAAATAATAATTTAATTCAATATTTTTAAAAAATCAGTACAAAAGAATTCATGATGAATAAAATATAAAAATTGTAAATAAGGACAGGATCAGTATTACTGATTTTTCCCTTTGTCGTAGGCTCCAGCATGGCTCACTAGTGATCAAAACTTGAAGTAAGCAAAGAAAGAAAAAAGTACTTGATGGAACACTTTGGAATATTATTTCTCTTTACAATGATTCATAGCAAATTTAAAGTATTCTCATTACATTCAGTTGTCTTTATAGATGCCATCTTTCAACACCCCTAATATTGATTTTTCTAGCATTAAAGCTTGACCCTCCACAATAGGTGAATATGAGCAAAGTGTCTTTGTCATATCTTAGAAATATTGTTCGTACTATTGAGAAGTAACTTACTGTTTTGGAAATCTTTCAGTAATTTCTGTTGAGATGACATCACTGGAGAATGAGCTACTCCATTTTTCTCATACACGAAGCTGTTTAAATTTCGCACTCAAGCTCTGACAGAATGGCTTTTTCAGAGCACTTCAGAGACTTTATGCTTCCTTTAGGGATTCTACCTATATATCAGTAAGTTGTCCTTATTTTCCATCTAAATCATTTGGTCAAATTTGTTTATGACCATTCCTCTGAGATGGTGGAGTAAAATACTTCAAATATTCTACTTGAGATGTGATCTGTAATCTGTACTCTTGTACACTGTTAGTGGAAGTGTAAATTGGCAGTTGCTTAAGATCAATTTGAAAACAATTACCAAACTTGAAATATGTATAATATATATTACTTTTATAATTAAAATAATTTTTTAAAGAAGTAGCTTCTTCTAGGTGAATGAGTACAGGGTCCCTAACTTCAAGGACCTCATACTTTAAGGGTGAAGGAGAAAAGGGCATACATAGGGCATATTTTTAAATTGTTGTGAGGTGTGTTTCCATATTTTAAATATTAATTATAATCCATCATTATAACCCACACAAAAAGTGTGAAGAGTCTACAAAATTTTGGAATTGCCTTAATTCTACATTTTTGAAATAGAAGATAATTTTGTATTAAATGTAATAAATCCTCAAACTAAGAATAAATGAATTGTTATACTATTCACAGTATTTCCCTTTATTAACTATTTTGTTTATTTTTTTGAACGTTTTAATTATTTAAGTAATCTCTACACCCAATATGGGGCTCGAACTCACAACCCTGAGATAGAGTCACACACTGCTCCGACAGAGCCAGCCAGTGCCCCATTTTGTTTATTTTTGAATGCATAATACATGCATACGATACAAAATTCAAAGGTTGCAAAAGCGCAGAGAGAAGAATTAAGTCTCTCTCTCATCTTGGCCTCAGGATGCAGAGTTACCCTTCCTGGAGGCAACCACTGTTGGCAGTTCTTGGGTAGCTTTTCAGATATATTTTATGAATATATGGATATATTTATTTCTCTTTTTTATTTCTTGCACGCCGAGTAGTTTATTCTATACATGATACAGCATATAGCTTAAGAATCAATTCTCAGCAGTCTTATTGGCTGCATTCAACTGAAAGAATGTATCATTCTTCATCTTGTCTTCAATTAAGGGACATTTAGGTTGTTTCTGATCTCGTATCACTACAAACAACACAGCAGTCCAAAACCTTGTGTATGCACCATATCTTTGTGTGTCAGTATACATCTGTAAAGGACATGTGTAACTTATCCTTTCAATAGCTATTTCCCATTACCCTCCATGGAGAGTGCACTAAATCACATTCCTCACCCTAGGCAACGCAATGTATGGTCACATTTTTATTTTCAACAGTGTGATAGGTTTTTAAAAATGGTATCTCATTGTAGTTTTGCATTTTTCTAATTATAAGGTAGGTTGAACATCACTTCATGTGTTTAAGAGCAACATTTACTTTCAAGATTCATTACATAAAAAGGAGTCAGTATTTCCTTCTAAATTTGATTAGATATTCCCCCCTCAGTGAAAAAAACCTCCCATTGAATTATAACTTATTATGGTCTATGATTTAACTAACTAAACTAACTTAATCAATCAATCACTACATCTTAGAATATAAAAGCAGGGTTTTCCACTTTTTCTGGAAGAATTCAAAAGTTTATATTTGGATTTATAACAAACATGGAAAGTTTCACTGACATTATCTATTAGTAAAGTTGGAAATCCCCACAATATATATACATCCTTCATCTTATTTATTTATTTTTTTTAAGATTTTATTTACTTATTTGACAGAGATACAGCAAAAGAGGGAATACAAGCAGGGGGAGTGGGAGAAGGAAAAGCAGGCTTCCCACAGAGCAGAGAGCCCAATGCGGGGCTCACTCCCAGGACCCTGGGATCACAGCCTGAGCTGAAGGCAGACACTTAAAGACTGAGCCACCAATGCACCCCTCATCTTTTTTTAAGATTTTATTTATTCATTTCAGAGAGACAGAGACGGAGAGAGCAAGCATGAGTGGGCGGAGGGGCAGAGGGAGAAGCAGACTCCCTGCTGAGCAGAGAGCTTGATGCAGGGCTGGATCTCAGGTCCCTGGGATCATGACCTGAGCTGAAGACAGACGCTTAACCAACTGAGCAACCCAGGTGCCCCTATATCATTCGTTTTAATTGTCTTTTTTATGATTCAGTGTCAAAATGCAAAAAGTATATACCCTAATTGAAAAAAAGTTTTCCTTTAAAACAATAGCTCCCAGGGGCGCCTGGGTGGCTCAGTGGGTCAAAGCCTCTGCCTTCAGCTCCGGTCATGATCCCAGAAGGTCATGATCCCAGGGTTCTGGGATCGAGCCCCACATCAGGCTCTCTGCTCAGCAGGGAGCCTGCTTCCTCCTCTCTCTCTCTGCCTGCCTCTCTGCCTACTTGCGATCTCTATCTGTCAAATAAATAAATAAGATCTTTAAAAAAAAAAAATAGATTCCATATTATTCAGCAATGAAAATGCAAACTTCTAAGACTAAGAAAATTTTTCCTAATGAAAGTTTGTCTTTAGGGACTTTCTATCATGATTATTGATGAGTGATATAAATATAGTATAAGTTTTAATGCAGAATTCATAAATAGAATTGTTGCTAGTGTTACAATACCCATGTAAATAAGTATATAAATGGATATTACAGTAGTGTTACTCTCTGTTCTGTGTCATTTCAAAGTCAACATTAAGTCATTGCCTTTCCATCATTGCTATAAAAGTGAATTTTATTAAATAAAACTGTGCACTTGAAATGTGTCAAAATCTTAGGACTTTTCCAGTTTGTATTGATTATATGGAAATTACTTAGTATCGTAGAGTTCTATGTACAAAATATACTTTTTAATATCGTTCTTTTAGAAAATTAGTCTTTCTACTCCCCACGACCCACCCCACCCCATCAGCTTCACACGGAGAAATAACTCTCTCATGTTATAGATGGGAGATGCCTATTCATCAGTCTGGCCAGTCACTGGAGTGAAAGATGTCACCGCCAGATCCCCTGATGGCCCTGTAGAGTGGCACAGACCTCTGGAATTGAAAGGGAGCCAGATCAAGGAGTCATTTAATCCAGACCTCTCTCTTCCTGCAAGGCTCTGCCTGAAATGTCTAAGACAGATGGTTTGTCCTTAAAATTCACCAGGGACAGAGATTCTACAATATTACTCTGGAGCCTTTTCTAATGTTTAATCACTATTTCTGTCAAGTCAGTTTAAGTTCTTCTCTGCTAGTTTTTCCTCTGCAGACATGGAAAACAGTTGGTCGGCAACCTCTTTCTAATCACCTTTCCAGTTTGAAAAGACATTTTCCAAGGTGCCCTTCAGCTTTGTTTTTTCAAGGTTATATCATTTATCTTCTATCCATCTTTAATATATCAATATTTTATCTCATTAATGATTTGGATTACTTTTCATTAAACCCTTTCCATTTGTTCTATAACACTCCTAACTTAGTATTATATCAAGCTCTTTAATTGAACTGTGCTTTTATAAATTTTAATTATTGTAGGTAATACAAGGTAACATACAAGGTAACCACACTTTCATTTATTCCCTAAATAAGTATTTATTAAGTACTTTTTTTTCAGCAAGGAAAAGATAAGCAAATCTCCTGCTCTCTTACAATGTTACAATATGCATTCTAATAGAAGAAATCAAGAATAATTAAAAAATGGATCTATAATACAACGTTATGATAGTAAAGTATCTTGTAGTAATTAGAAAAAGACCAGACTACCGTGCTAGAGACCCAAAAATAACTAAGTGGGTTTGAAAAAGAGGTTTACTTCTTACCTAACATTCTAGTGTGATGTTTTGGATCATCAAGAAGTTCTGCTCCGTGAAGTCATTGAGAGACCCCAGTCCTTCTATCACGTTGCACCATCAAGCCTTAGGTCACTGTCCTTATCTTTATAGTATAAAATCTGAGTCACTCTGAGTTCCAGCCAACAGGGAGGAGAAGGACAGTATGGATGGAGCTATCTTGGGCCCAGAAGTGGCGTCCATCACTTCCCTTCTGTGCGTTGATGAGAGCACAGTTGCAGGACCACACTTGACAAAGGACGCTGGGAAATGTAGCCTAACCATATACCCAGGAAGAAGATAGATGTTAGGGGACAGATACAGTATGAGCAAACATTATCAGGGTTTCTCCCCAATATCTTCAGACCCTTTAATTTTTTAAAGATTTTATTTATTTATTCAAAGAGAGAGCACAAGCAGGATGAGGGACAGACAGAGAAGCAGATTCTCTGCTGAGCAGGGAGCCCAATGCAGGACTCGATCCCAGGACCCCAGGATCATGACCTGAGCCAAAGGCGCCGCTTAACCGACTGAGCCACCCAGGCACCCTCCAGATCCCTTTTTACCTCTTTGTGTGTTTCTGCTTCCTGCAGCAAACAATGGGCTATTTTGGGGAAAATACCCTGGGGAAACAGGCTCTCACTGTGCCAACACTGGAAGTGCCTAGGAATTTACTCCCCCACCCCCGCCATTCTACTTCACCCAAGGGGGACTGATGGGTGCAGGAGTATGAAAGACCCCTCCAGTCAGGACAATTCTGAGGCATGACTTCCTCCCAAAGTTCCCATGCAGGCACATGGTGAAGCTACCCTCTACAGGAGTTGGCCTGAGACTCATTTTTGCTTGACTATCTTTTCTGCGCTGCTTTCCACATCCCTTTACTGCTTTCCCCCAGGAGTACTTTCTTAGTAAATCACTTGCATAGGAATCCTCATCTAATGGCCTACTTCTAGGAAACCTGATCTAAGACACAAGGTAAAGTGTTAAAGGTGCTGGATTATTTTTAGTGGCTTCACACCTAAGATCAAAATGAGTATTTGGTCAAGTGTGAATGACTTAGCTCATAGCTATCATTACTACTATGGGAAAAAAAAAAAAAACACTAAAATGTGTATTTTTGTTGTTTGCTAGGGTCACATTCATATATATGTACATATATATAGCTTTTGTGATGTGGATTTCTACAAACTGTTCAAAAAGTGAATGCAGGGCGCCTGGGTGGCTCAGTGGGTTAAGCCTCTGCCTTCGGCTGGGGTCATGATCCTAGGGTCCTGGGATCGAGTCCCGCATTGGGCTCTCTGGTAGGCGGGGAGCCTGCTTCCTCCTCTCTCTCTCTCTCTCTCTGCCTGCGTTTCTGCCTACTTGTGATCTCTCTCTGTCAAATAAATAAATAAAATCTTAAAAAAAAAAAAAAAAAGTGAATGCTTTGGGGGCGCCTGGATGGCTCAGTCTGTTCAGCATCCAAATCTTGATAACAGCTCAGGTCTTAATTTCAGGGTCATGAGTTCAAGCCCCGTGTTGGGCTCCACACTGGTTGTGGATCCTACTTAAAAAACAAAAACAGGGACGCCTGGGTGGCTCAGTTGGTTGAGCAGCTGCATTCGGCTCAGGTCATGATCTCAGTGTCCTGGGATCGAGTCCCGCATCGGGCTCCTTGCTCGGCGGGGAGCCTGCTTCTCCCTCTGCCTCTGCCTGCCACTCTGTCTGCTTGTGCTCGCTCGCGCTCTCTCCCTCTCTCTCTGACAAATAAATAAATTAAAACAAAAAACAAAAAACAAACAAAAAGTGAACACATCTATATCCTATTCTGCGTTATCAAAGGAATCTTCATAAAAACACTCCTCTAATTGTATCTTTGAACATAAAGGGAATACATTTAAGCGAATGGAGGGAAGGGGCAGCAAATGTGTTCAGTGATACTCAGCCCTGGGTAGCCCATCAGAGACTTAGAGTATTTCAGAATACAAGAGGCCATGGATTCTAAATTAACTAAAACACTGAAAAGTAACATCTTTCTGGGGGCCAGATATATCACAAATAATTGTTTTGGACAAGGGTACTGTGGGAATGGGAGAGAGGACTTCAGAAGGAACAACTGATTTAGCTTTGACTCTACTAATTGTAACCATCTATGATTCCCTTTTATGATCCTAATTAATAAATTAACACAAGTTTATTTAACACAGTAATTTTACAATAATATTGAAGTATGTAAATATTGGACTTATTTGTGTATTAGAGAATTGCTAGGTTTTGTTATGAGTGAGTCAGTAAGATAGAATTTTTAAAAATAGGTTTCTGATTTGTAGTATCAAAATCAAAATCAAAATTAATGAATATTTACAGAACAATTTATAATAATATAATTTATATTAAATTTAAAATAATAAAACCTTTACCACTTAAAGCACATGGTACAAGTATTATTATTACTCTGTAAGTTATAGAAAATGGATAATTCATATTTTTGTCCCAATAAAAGGCAAACAAAGTATATCCAGTAGAATACAATTGATTATTGTTCTCTATATAGATCAGTCTTGCCTCTGTTTATAAATGTGTTATAGCTTTCATATTGCCCACATGTATATAGTTCTTTGAATTCTCCTTATAACATTCTATTGGTTCCCTCATTAATTAATACATTAAGTAAAATACTTTATATGGGTTCATTTTAGATTTGTATAAGTTGGGTTTTACCTTCTTTTAGAAATGCCCTTTAGAGGCGCCTGGGTGGCTCAGTGGGTTAAGCCTCTGCCTTCGGCTCAGGTCATGGTCTCAGGGTCCTGGGATCGAGCCCCGTATCGGGCTCTCTGCTCAGCAGGGAGCCTGCTTCCCCCCTCTCTCTCTGCCTGCCTCTCTGCCTACTTGTGATCTCTGTCTGTCAAATAAATAAATAAATCTTAAAAAAAGAAAAAAATATCCTTTAGGAGCACCTGGGTAGCTCAGCCGGTTAAGTGTCTAACTCTCAGTTTCAGCTCAGGTCATGATCTCAGGTCATGGTCTCAAGTTTCTCAGATAGAGCCCCACATTGGGCTCTGTGCTGGGTGGGGAGTCTGCTTCTCTCCCTCTCCCCCCTCCCCGCCCCTCCTCCCGCTCAAGTGTGTTCTCTCTCTCTCTCTCTAAAATAAATAATCTTTAAAAGAAATAGAAATATCCCTCAACATCTTAATAATACCTTAAAAATGTCTTTAATAGCGCTAATGGTTCACTCTATCTACACAAAAATATATTGAGGACAAACTTCATGAAGAGTGCCGTGCTGTGCTGAGCATAATAAACAAGTATGGGAACTGACTATCTTCCTAACACTTCCTCACAGAATTCTACCAGTCAAGCTGCAAGGAGATTAGCAAAAGAAGTATTCATATGTATTTTGGTTTTTATTGTTATTATTGGTTCCTGTAACCACAAAGTACTAACATTACATTGTATCATCAGGACCCCCCCCACCCCAGTTTCCTGGGATTCACGTACTAGGGAAATATTTTACACAGACCACCCATGGGAATTTCTCAAAATGTCCTCGTCTTCAGTTAAAGTCATTCTTTTCTGTTTCTTTTGTTGTGGTTATTTTTGTTCTATTTTATGTGATCCATAACAGAAAAATTACTCAACATTGGAAAAGAAGATAGTTCAAGCATTTGAATTTCAACTCCATACATGTTTCAAAGAGTGCAAAAGGTTGTGTTTCAGGATTACTTATGATTTTTTTTTTCCGAACAAATGCCAAGAACTATATCTGCTAATAAGTTTTGCCCAGCTTGGAAACCAAACTCAGCCACGTAGTAGGAGAATGCCAGATATACGACAATAAATATTTTTGGCATAGTTTCAAAGCTACATAATGCCAGACATAGACATGTAAAAGTAATGGCAAGAACTACAAAGATTATAAAAGAAATAAAGTCACAGTTCGTAATTCATATGATTATGTTCAATAGCAGGCTTAGACAGCTTTTCACATAATAAGATCCACATGTAAAAGCATCAGCTTATTTTACTCAGAAAAAGATAACAAATACTAAAATGGCTTTTAAAAATAAAATTTTGTTGAGAGCTTGTAAATGTATTTTTGCAAGTTAAAGGAGAGTAGCCTAAATTGGGTTTTTTTGTTTGTTTCTCTTTAGATACCCAACTTCCGCTTCCCTTTTGTCACACAGAAAAATTAAGCCAAAAAAGAAAATGCGGTCTCAAAGACTGGACCACCTTTTAAATATTGTCACTATAATCAGTATATTAAAACTGGAGTTTAGAGAAAACACCATTCCCCTAAAAATAAATAAATAAATTATTCATTGCATTTAGAGAAAGGATGAAGGAAATATAGTTGTCAGACGTCAAACCTTAATTTGACTACTGGGTACAGATTATGGGGATCAAAACCAAAGTGACTAAAATAGTCCAAAGCAATCCCATTGCATCCTCCATGTCAAGATGAAGACTATCTAAGGCTGGTTTTTGGTGCAGGTCTTCTAGCAAATACGTTGTGCTACTTGGGTTATTTTATTTTAGACCCAGAGAAATCAAACTCAATTGGGTTTGTAGCGGGTTTGATTTCCAGAGATAAAAGAAGCCCAATTTTGTGTTTTCCTTCTGTTTAATTTATAGATTAGAAGTGGTTGGCCATCAGGGTGGGCTAATGAAAAGCAAGACTAGGGGAAATGCTAGTGAAGGAAGAATGGAAGAAACCGTAGAATCTGAGATAAACTGTCAGTCCCTTAGGCAAGATAAGCCAGAACACCCCAGTGCCAAGAACAACTAGCTCAGGTTTCAGTTCTCAGTCACAAGCAACTGTGAATTGAGGTTTACTTTTTAAAAAGGAATTTTACCAGGATAGAAAAGAGTAATTTAGTAGGTGAACCAAAAATTGTCACATTTTAAGATTTTATATTCAATGCAATAAAATTAGGTTGGTTAGTACCACAGGTCTCTATTGTATTGGATTTCAATTTGTTGTCTAAAATATTAAAAAATGCTTTTGTTTCTTTTCAACGCAGTAAAAAGGTATGACGTGGGATAAGTTATGTGGCAGCTCTTATCTATCAACGATAATACAAGAAAAAATAATTTTCTGCAAACACATTAGTTCCAAGTTTTGCCTGAAAATTTTAAATACCTCTCTAACAACACAGTATTTATGTCGGATACATGTGTAAAACATCGGCGGGGATATACAATTTTACCTAGAAATGGGTGAAAATATTTGTTACAAAAAGACATTCTCGGACTGCGTTCTATCTCCATTCATACATGGATCCCTTTAATGGATGTGGAGAGTTTTGATTTAGAACTTTTAATAGGCTCGTTTACATTTTGCAAATCTCTACCTTTGAAATAAAAATGCAGTGACCCACCCATCTGCAGACAATTAAGACCAGCAGCCAAGTATAAAAGGGTGGAGAACTTTTAATGGGTGTTTATAGATTGGAAGCACCGACCCCCTTTTAAATGAAAGAGGCCTAAGAAGAAATAGTAAGTGTTAAGGATAACCATGAAATTCATTTAACCCCCCAAGCAGAAGATCTGTTATCAAAGAATTGGCAGGAGCTTTGCCTTCCAACTTAAGTTTCTTAGCTCAAGTACTTAGCAAAAGTACCCAGAAAAGAAATATCTTATTTAGAAGTGTCTTGATTATAATTTCTTAGCTGCTTTAAGGTCAAAACACAAGCCCACAGGAAGACCAGCAGTAAGGTATGTGATATAAAAACAAATATTTCCATAAAATCTTTGCCCTAGCAAAAAGAGAAATTCTTAGTAGGTTCAAGGTGGGAATTTAGGGAATAGTATTTTTTTACAGGAAATACTGGTTAGGCGTTTTATATAGGGGGTTCTGCATTTGTGAAAGGATAATTTGCTCTAAAATATGTGGGCAACCAGCCTAAATTCTCTAATTGAGTAGTTTGCTCATAACCCCAGGCCATTAGGTGAATGTAAACTGTTACAGGCTTAGTAAGAAAATAGTCCCATTAGGATTTTTGTATTTGTATGTGGTTGTGGGTTAGACTGTTTCCAAAATCGTGGATTAATGAAAGGCTCTTTTTTCTGAGTTTGCAAATACCAGCTTTGAAATGCTCAAACTCAACTCAAGGCAAAGATTCTTTTTTTCTGCTGCTGCTGTTGTTAGTGGCGTGTGTGTGTGTGTGTGTGTGTGTGTGTGTGTGTGTGTGTTTTACAGTTAAAAAAATTTTACAAGTCTCAGCTATAAGTTCCATTGTTAGTTATCTCAGGAAAATTAGAGATACTTAATTGACTGGTTGTTAATAAAGGAAAACAGCCATATTTTCTTTGATACTGTCATTCAAATATGTTGCTCATGTCCCAAAATTCCCCTCGATCACTGCCAAGAACCTTGACACACAGAAAATGGGTATGACTTTTCGAAATAACGACCAGTACAGAAATTCAGGAAATGTGTCTGTATATTTCACTTGGTACTTGTGCGCCCCATAAGCTTGTATTTTTGTGAAAAAGAAGAGAACTTTATGTGCTGCTTCTTGCGTCCAATCTTGGGCTCCTCTCTCCTAATGGATCTCTTCAGCTAAAGTCTCTTTTCATTCCTATTCACCAAGTCCTGATATCCTGCTATCATCAAATTACCATGTTATCATCACATTGTTTCTTACAAAGTGTAGTTTACTGGTATGTCCCAGAGCAGGGGAAGGAAGGAACCCAAAATAGACTGTGCTATTTCTTCAAATCAATAACTGTAAAAGCCAAAGAAACTGAGTCAGAGAAGGAAAATCTCTGACCAAAAATAGCAGATAAATGTAATAGACATATTCAAAATTAAGATAATTCATGTGTCTTTTGCCTGTCCCCATTTCCCTACTGAATTTGGCTGTACTACTAATAAGGTTGTGGGTGCTAATATTATAACAAGTTTTCTTTTAAAAATTGAATTACACAAGCATTTTCCTTGGCAATGAAATAAATAACGAAATCACAGTTAGAGCCCAACACCAATCTTTTACGCCACCTGGGGCAGTCATTGGCATTTTCATAAGCTGTTTAACTTTTTGCTCTGTCAGGTTTCCTTTTTTCCATGTTAAAATTTCCTATTGCAAAACATAACAGCATGGCAATAGGATAAATATATATTCACCTAAATAAATTAGTTGAAAAATCAGAATAATATGATATGGAAGGAAATATGTTTAAAAAATATATTTTAAAGAAGATACTGCAGCAGAATTGTTCTGAAATGACTTGTGAGAAGTGAGAAATTAAACTCGTATACACGGGACTATGTGGGGGGAAAATGGGATTTCAAGAGGGCCTTGCTCTACTGTGAAGTTATGTCTAAATTCCATGCCTTGAAAGACTGTACTAAAGATTTCCAGAATAGTTCAATAGTTTTGAATAGCTTTCTTAAAAACTTTCTGTAAGATATAACAAAGAGATTGTATTTATTATCTTCTTTGGATTGAGATTGAAGCTATAATACTTGAATAACAAATTTTGGACAAGTTGAGAGATGAGATTTGCTCAAAGGACTGACAATAAAGGAAATACAAATTGATCCTGGGAACAACCAAATGAAGAAAAAGAATTTATCTTTGAAATTCTTCCCCTAATTCCTTCCTGTCAAAAATAATAATACTATAGAAAGGAAAGACAGTGATTCGTCAGATTCTGTCACATACCACTTTTTTTTTTAGGATTTTTTTTTAAAGTAATCTCTACTTAAACATGGGGCTTGAACTTACAACCCCAAGATTAAGAGTTGCATGCTCTGCTGACTGAGCCAGCCAGGCGCCCCTTGCATACCACTTTACCAATATTTTTAATACCTGCATAACTATGAATTGTGTTAAAAACCAAATGAAGATAGACGTTTTTGTGGAGAACAATCCCACTTGAAGTGACCAAAAGATACGGTAAAATGTCATTTATAGCGGAGACCTAACAGAGAAAGAAAAATCCGTAAGTATAAACATAAAATCAGAATCTACCTAAGGATTCTAGATGACCTCTCAGAAGAGATACAGGTAGAACTTTTTTTAATATTTTATTTATTTATTTGACAGAGAGAGACACAGTGAGGAGGGAACACAAGCAGGGGGAGCCGGAGAGGGAGAAGTAGGCTTCTCACTGAGCAGGGAGCCCGATATGGGGACCTGAGCCCAAGACAGATGCTTAACGACTGAGCCACGCAGGCGCCCGTAGGTGGAAATTTTAAAGAATAAATGTCCCATCTCTCTTAGTTTCATCTGGCACATACAATACCTTTAATAAACATTTTTTAGACGAATGAGAGAGAAGAAAAGCAAGGCCGTTCTGACACAATATCTATTCTGCGAGAAAGAAAATACTCTGTCTAAATACTTGCTCTTTCGAGTTTACTAAAATATGGTTTAAAACAGGTTTCTGGTAGGTAACTGCTGGAGTTGGGTGAGAGGATTTCATTATAGCGTTCTCTCTCTTTGGTAGATGTTTGATATTTTCTATCATCAACATGTAAAAAATGAAAAAGTGGGCTCCTTAAATTTTAGAGATCAGATATCGGCATTTGCAAAATTCATATTTAGTAGTCAAAACTTGGAGGCTATTGTGGAATTTCTTCTCTAGGGAAGATTTGTCGGGGGAAGGAATAACAATGTGGCCTGTGCTCAGCCGAGTGACAATGAGACAAGAAGGCAGAATGAGGCGGAAAGGGAAGCCAGAAGGGAGGGGCAAGGCCGCCCCTTTAAGTATGGTGGCTATTTTAACATCACAAGACGGTTCTGATGCTTCACCACCTCATTAACCTACGTGTCATTCTGAAGTATTTTGCCATGTTCTGATGATTAGAGTCTCACTCGCTAACAACAACATTTTAAATGCAAGCTCTTCCCTGGAGTCATGGTGAGTTAATTTTCAATTAGTTTTCATTAACGAACTTCATTTTTATGGGTCTAATTGCTGTCCCGGCTTCCAGAAACTCAGCAAGCACTTTGGTGGGGTGGGAGAGGGACAGCTATGGAGTCAGGAATGTCCTGGGTCTTTTCTACAAGACCTTGCTTCAGTCATTGTCCAAGACAAACAAGCAAACAAAAATTAGGTCTAAATGGTAAATCAAACATGTACCAAGAGAACCCATGAATCTTTTTTGGAGTCTTCAGAGGTAAGATGTACTGCTATGCTGCATTTGAGGTTTTTTGTACCCCGAAACCAGGCTGAAGAAGGGAAAAGATCGGATGGAAGTAGAAAAAAATCTCTGAGTGCTCCACTCTTTCTTTTGCCTTAGGTTGCTCTCATGGACAAGGCTTATCCAGATTGTCCAGATCCAGACAATACAAGGCCATAACAGCTGGCAAATAATTACAAATAAATGTAATGCAGGACGAACTACATAGTAAACTAATGTTCTTGGGTTGTTAATGAAGGACAAGGAGCCTGGGTAACATGCCCACAATCCAAAATCCTAGCAGCTTCTCAGGAAAAGTGAGATGCTCTTGTGCCAAAAGACAATAAGGTTTCTATGCTCTCTCCATTTCCATTTTAAAAACCTGCAGCTGAGAGCCGTGAGATACTCACCACCCACAGCCTGAGATTTTGCCTTTATAAAATTTAAGAAACATTTTTCTTCCTCACGATTTTTCCATGAAAAACTAAGTTTATTGAGAGCTTAATCCTTCACTGTTTGCTCATGGAGAGGCACATATTTTAAGGTACACAGTGATTTTAGAATTATAAAAAGGTATTTAATTCCATCTTGTTCCTCTGACTCAAAAATAAATAAAACTTGGAGCCCCTGGCTGGCTCAGTCAGTAGCACATGCCACTCTCGATCTCGGGGTTGTGAGTTCAAGCCCCACATTGGGTGTAGAAATTACTTAAAAAATAAAATCTTTAAAAACCAACAAATAAATAAAGCTTGTTTCTTAGTTGATGGTGTTGATTCTTCCCTTCACAAAGAAATGATTATTTCAACTTGCTTTCGGTAGGTATTTATTGTATGCTGATTTATTTGTAATACTGAGATCTTCAAGAACATACCTTAAAAAAAAGATAAAACAAAAGCAAAAAACCAGAAGGTGGAGTCCTGTTCTGGTGAAGTTATAAAGTAGTTGAATGATGAAAGAGGAGTGTGAAACTATGGAACAATGTCAAAACAGATCAATAAGTACAAAACAATGCAGTAGAAATTCTAAGGGGAAGTGCCCACGGCATGTAAAATAAAGCAAATTATCATGGCCATGAAACTTAGCTGGTGTTTTATTGTCTTTATTTCCTTTCTTCATCAGAAGCAGTTTCTCTGCATTGCCGATCATTTCTTGTGAAAACAAACTCAGATTTCACTTGTTCTCGAATGAATGGTATCAGGGAGTCTGGCTGGTTCAGTCAGCAGAGCAAGTGATTCTTGATCTTGGGGTTGTAAGTTCGAGCCCCACGTTAGGTGTAGAGATTACTTAAAAAAATAAGATAAACTAAAACAAAATCTAAAAAATTAAAAATAAAAAAATAAATGAGTGGTATCTTCTAGATAGAAGCATTTTCTGGCGTTCAGTTCTTTGCCCACGGAAAGGTATAAAAATAAAATTTGGGATCTTGCATGATGATGTGAAGACAATGACTTCCACAAAAGTCTGCAGAAACTAGAAATGTGAAATTCTTAACTACGTAAGTGACTTTTAAAGATCTGGAACTTCACAGTACAAATTAGAATCCAATCTGTAAAAATAGAAAAAGAATGATCAATAATAAAACTGAATTCGTCATGTGCAGGAACAAAACAAACCCTCCAAAGAAATAAGTGGCCCATTGGTTAATGTGATGAATTAAGGACAATTTGTCAAAGCATTTAGAGATGTTTCATCTTTAAGAAATACTGCCTCATGGGGCACCTGGGTGGCTCAGTGGGTTAAAGCCTCTGTCTTCCGCTCACGTCATGGTTCCAGGGTCCTGGGATCGAGCCCCACATCTGGCTCTCTGCACAGCAGGGAGCCTGCTTCCCCCCCTCTCTCTCTGCCTGCCTCTCTGCCTACTTGTGATCTCTGTCTGTCAAATAAATAAATAAAATCTTTAAAAAAAAAAAAAAAGAAATACTACCTCACTGCTGACGAATTTCAGGTCTAGAGTCTGATGCTGGTGTAGTAGAAAGAGCTCAGAGTTTACAGTTGGACAGACCGGAATTAATTCTATTTCTGATGTTAGGAACAGATGCTTGGGTGAGTTTCTTAACTTCTCTGAGCCTCGGTTTTATTATTGGTCAAGTACAAGTAGTAATAATGCCTATGTTAGAAGGATTTTTCTGAGGTTTCATTGGGACGACTCATATAAAAGGTTTTGCACATGGTAAGCACTCAAGAAAAAGGAACTATTGCTGTGATAGAGATTCAAGTAAACATTTGGAAACCAGAAAGGCTCTAGGAGGATAAGGAGTTACCTCAAATGTTATCCCAGTGGAGAACATAAAATATTTTTATTGAAAACCACTTATAAATTGGGATACATTATCAATGAGAATGATGTGACTGTCACCAGGCTGCCTGGTGATCAATTCAATGCACTGAAGACATATCCTTGGTTTCCAAATATCTCAACTTCTGGCACAAAACTCAAATATTTAATATTAACTTGCCTTCATAATTCCACAGAAATGCCAGATTATTGGGTTCTACTTACTGGGTTCTACCTAACTCTCTACCTATCTACCTACCTACCGACCTGCCTAACTCTCCTACCTAAACTCTTCTGAGTTAAAAAAAAAAAAAAAATCAACAATCATATACATGTCCTGTGTCTTCCTGTAAATAAAACATAAGTGGATCTATCAAGTGTGATTAGGTCAGTTTGGAAAATAAACTTCTCTGTAGCTGTGCACCTGTTTTGTACATGCTCTAACATGGCAAATGTCAACTCCCTTTAAAGAACCACTGGGAAATTAGACTCTAAGTACTTTCCTAAACTCAACATAATAATGCATTTTCTCACATGATCCATGTTTTTCTAAAACATTAAAGGACTTTTTTGGGAGTCTCTCAATTTAGTCATAATGTTCTTATAAGGTAGATGATTTTTATGACTTTCGTTTTTTTTTAAGACATAACTGTATCACCGTAGCTGGAAGTCAAACAGTATTACCATAAAAAGACAATGAGAGAGGGGCGCCTGGGTGGCTCAGTGGGTTGGGGCCTCTGCCTTCAGCTGAGGTCATAATCCCGGGTCCTGGGATCGAGCCCCACATCAGGCTCTCGGCTCTGTGGGGAGCCTGCTGTCCCCTATTTCTCTGCCTACTTATGACCTCTCTCTCTGTCAAATAAATAAATAATATCTTTTAAAAAAAAAAAAAGACAATGAGAGAGAATCGAGTAAAACTGTAATTCTGACTCTGCAAGATACTTTTAAAAAATAAACCATCTTACCTGGGGTAAAAGAATAGAATGTTCTTGCCCCCCATCTTACCCTTGGAAAATGTTAACTATTTCGTTTTTGGTTTTTGGGAAGAGTAAAACATATACTACAGAGTTTCAAAAATTTTAAGGTCAAAAGAATATGCTTCCCACACTGATCTCCAAATTAAACTTGGAGCGCAGATGATAAATTTAATATGACAGTGATTTTACCTGATGTATAGATGACAGGTGACGGATAGATCGAATTTACTTCTGACTTCATAATGTAGTATATATTATATTCTACACTGCATTTTATATTATACTATCAGTTAATAATGTAGCATATGAAATCAGATGTAAATTAAGAAATAGAACATAAGTTACTGCAAGTCGTTTGTGACTTTGAATTTTGAAGAAAATATGTAACATAAAAGTCTCTATTGTGCTTTAAAAAGATCATTAGGAAAAGTTGAAAACCATTTCACTAAGAATGCTATTTATATAAAGTCGAAGGAGAACTGAAGAAAATACCGTGAGCTCCTACCCAGCCAGACCCAAATAACCAGAATTCTTTGTCGTCATAGACAGAAATTACTTATGTTTCTGTAAATGGCCCGACGACGCTGCAGGACGCAAGTTCCTTTGGAAGCACAGAACAATACAACTGTTAGACTTAGTCTTGGTATCAAAGTCACCTTATTGTATCCGATTTCCTTGAAATGTATGATCCGGAATGAAAAGTTTTGTATGTGAGACAATTGTTCTGTTACCCAGAATATTAAATTAATCATAATATTTCACTCTCCTCAGCTTCTTTAAAAAGAGTAGTTTCCTTTAAATTTCACGTGGAACTAAGAGGACGTGTAGCAAGAAGGTAAGACGATCTTTACGTATACGGAACTACGACTAAGACCTCAGTCTCTCCTCATTCTTGACTGCATTATTACTAATATTGTCTTAGTATACTGAGCCACTTTATTCTTTTGTTGTTCCTAATTAATATAATTCATATTATCAGACATTCAGATGTTTCCTAATAGATTTTGATTCCAAAAACACAATATCTTAAAAGCATACAAATATATTTCAAGTGACTAAAGCACAGCTATTAAGATATTTTCTACAAGGAAAAATACTTGAAGTAAATGCAAGTAATTGTGCCAAGATTTCATAAATGCACATTGGACATTTATGGCGCTCAGTTTTAAAAGTTAACAATTTAATACCATTTACTGGTTTTTTTTACATAATTTCTTCAGAGCTAGTTACCTCCCTTTTTTACACCCACTTTAATAATTATGCATTGTACCTGGTTTGAATAACTGCCTTAAAATGTCTCTCCCTGAATCTAATTTGGAAGGTAAATTATTAACACAGGACACTGTTGTAGAGGTTCCTACTGAAAGTTTAGAAAAAGTGTTTTAAGTAGGCTTTGCATTGAGTTTTTAAAATGTTTCAAGCATACTATATTGTTCCATTATTAACTTCAATTTTTTTATATTTACATGCGTCAACATTGAAATATTTGTCTTGACAGACAGAAACCAAAGGAAGCAAGGAAATGCACAATCAAACCAGAAAGACACAGTGTCACCCAATACTCAGACACCACAGCGTATGTTAAGGGAGCCATTAAAAGAGCATTCCTTCGTGTTACAGTGACATATGGTAGGCTTCCAAAATTAGCAGAGTATTTTGCTGCCTGAAGGCTTGTATGGCCCTCTTACTAGTTGCTGGGAAGGGTGTTAGTTGTTTGTTTAGGGTTTTTTTTTCCTTGTTTGTTTTTTGCAGAGGGAACACTTAAAATGTCTTCTGTGTTTTGATAAGTGCTTTTGAGAGTTTATGAAGCATGAATCTCTTCCAGATATGTGATTCTGGTTTTAAAAAAAACACTCAGAAATCACATTTGTTTGTTTGTTTGTTTGTTTGTTTTCTTCCTAGCTCTCGCCTCTGCTCCATGCCTCATCATTTCTCCGTGTTGATTGGAGTAGCCTCTCTGCTCTCTTCCTCTCAGCCAACCTGCATTTTTTTTTAAAGATTTTTTTAAGTAGATGAGGGAAGCCATAAAACTGTTTCGTCCTGATATGGGTCGCTCATGCCTGATCTAATAGGTTGTGAGTTCCCCCTTGACTTTTCACGGATGCAGCCGTTCTCAGTTTTGTTGAAGACCCACGGGGTTAGCTCTGCCTTAGCACATCCTTGACACCCACGATGTCACGAGAGTCCCTGTCTCTTAACTTCAGCTTTATAAAATATTCAGTTTATGCCCTAGAATGTGTTCACTATATAAATCAGATTTCAGTATGTTTCCAAAATATGGAATGTGTTTCTAAACCATCAGGAAGAACACAGAATCTCATCTCAAGCTTTACATAGTCAGGTCACTGTGTGGCACTGGCTGTTTTCAAAATGAAATGAAGGTTTTTACAGTCATATCAACTCAACCTCACTGTCCATGTGTACACTTTCTAAATATGAATTAGGATACTCTGAAGCTTCAATAAACTGGGGTGGAGACTCCTCTTCCAAACCTCCACCACCGCCATCTGGGTCTAAAGCATCTATTGGCTATTTGTTCTACCAGATATCAGATTTCTTTCCAAGGGTGTTCTATTTAGATTTCTGGACGAGATGGCAGTGATACTTAGCTCTATGCCCCTGACTTACCCCCAAAGGGGTCAAAGGGCAGGACATATTTTGAGGTCAATTACTCTGTCTCTGGTTTAGAGAGACCCTAGTTGCGCTATCTTCAAGGCACAAAAGGTAAAAGGGTTTTCCTGTGCCCAAAGTCACTGACACCACACAGTGAGAGATCCCAGCCCTGCTGAATTCCTTCCTCACATGGTGTAGCGAGACAAAGCACAGACACAAGATCACCAGGCAGAGGATAGCTGGAGTGTTGTTCCCTGCCTTCAGCTGACTTTCTCCTCCTGGAGCCAAGGGGGGAGACTCAGTCGTAGCATGTTTAAGAACACAGACACTGGGTTTAGGTAGTCTGGGTTCAAATTTCACACATTGCTAGCCGTATGATTCTGAGCAAGTTAATTAAGCTTAACTTTCTGCTCCATAAACTAGAGTTAATGACCGTATCCACTTCATAGAGCTTCAGTGCCATAATGCGAGTCAAGTGCCTAGCGTGTAGGGAGCAACAAGTAAATGTTGGTTATTATTATTTCATTCATTCATTTAACAAATACTGAATACCTACGGCAAAGCATTTTATGGATGGAGAACTGTGGCACAAAAATCTTGGGCAGCTATCCAAAGTTATTGTCAAAATAACAGTGGGACACAGATTGTCCTAATGTCCGTTTTTATCTCACCAGGCTAAGCTGCCTCTCTTAATGGGATATTAAAAACCCAACCTAGATTTGGGAAACAGTCAGAAGCTTCTCTAAAAATGAAACATTTTAATGAAAAACTTATTTCTTATTTTGGTTTTGGGCAGGGTGTAATGATTTCAAACATGTCTGTGGGGTTATCATGAGCAGAACAAAATAAGCTGGGGTATGAAAGCGACCCATTAAAAAATGCCAACAGATCCTTTGGCTATACAAAAATCCTTCTCACTGCTTTGCCTGTGTCTTGCAATTCTAGAAACTATGCCTTGTTGTGAAGGAAGGACCCAAGATTTTTATTTCTTTAATTGTATATATTGTCTTTATTTTTCATATAATGAGATTCTTATAAATTTTAATCAGTACTATTTATAATATAGAAATTATCAATAAGAATCTTGCCATTTACAACAACGTGCTTGGAACTAGAGGGTATTATGCTAGCAAAATAAGTCAATCAGAGGAAGACAGTTATCATATGATCTCACTGATATGAGGAATTTGAGAAACAAGACAGAGGATCATAGCGGAAGGGAGGGAAAAATGAAACAAGATGAACCAGAGAGGGAGACAAACCATAAGAGACTCTTAAGTATAGGGAACAAACTGAGGGTTGCTGGAGGGGTAGGGAGTGGGGGATGGGGTAACTGGATGATGGACCTTAAGGAGGGATTGTGTTATAATGAGCACCAGGTGTTACATAAGACTGATGACTCACAGACCTATACCTCTGAAACAAGTAATACATTATATGTTAATTAATTAAATTAAATAAATAAAAGGAAAATAATCAATAAGGACAGTGGGTGAGAGGCAGAAAAAGAAAGTGTCCTGTGGGGGCACCTGGGTGGCTCAGTGGGTTAAAGCCTCTGCCTTTGGCTCAGGTCATGATCCCAGGGCATGGGGATCGAACCCCCATAGGGCTCTCTGTTCAGCAGGGAGCCTGCTTCCTCCTCTCTCTCTGCCTGCCTTTCTGCCTACTTGTGATCTCACTCTCTGTCAAATAAATAAATAAAATCTTAAAAAAGTAAATTAAAAAAATTAAAAATTAAAAAAAAAAAAGAAAGTGTCCTGTGAATTGATTTTCCCAAGTAAATACTTACCCCCGGAGATTGCCTAATAAAATGAAGTTATTATACTAAATACATTAACCCACCTCCACCCTACCAAATGCCAATTTTAGATTCCCTAAGGAAGAAATATGACTTAAACCTTTAATTTTCATATCACTACTACGGAATTGAAAATTTCGGGCTCTGTAAATTTGTAATACTGTATAATATGTAATACTGGATAAAAGACTATAAAATGAAATCAAATCAAATATAAAGTTCTTCACATATTCTAGTAGGAGCCTAAACATATGATACTTTGGTTGTTTCTGCACAACAATGCAAAAATATATTTATGTTAAAAAGTAATAAAATCAGGGGCACCTGGCTGGCTCAATCAGTGAAGCATGAGACTTCTGATCTTGAGGTTGTAAGTTTGAGTCCCACATTAGGTGCAGAGATTACTTAAAAATAAAATCTTAAAAAAAAAAAAAAGGGATGGGGGCATCTCAGTGGCTTAGTCGGTTGGGCATCCAGCTCTTGATTTCAGCTAGGGTCATGGTCTCAGGGTAGTGAGATTGAGCCATGTTTCAGGCGCCATACTCAGTGATGAGTCTGCTCAAGATTCTTTCCCCTTCCCCATCTTCCTCCTCCTCTGCTCCTTCCCTGCTCCCCTGCTCCCTCTCTCTTTAAAATAAATAAATAAATTTTTAAGTGATAAAATCAATAACCAGTTAGTGTAGTCACTAAAACACTTCAAGACCAATCCAGCAATGAGAATTGCTTCCTGCTGAAAGCATAGAAAGTAATTACCTTAAGACTATCCAAATAATTTAAACAAATTTAATTAATGCTCTCTAGGTGGATTTTCCAAACATCTCCAACTAGAATGCTGAGGTTTGATGAGATAGGGTAGACCCATATTTCATGATATGAAGATTTCAAAGTGTTAAGCTTGATTTTTCTTAAAGCCCTCTAACCGAAAACTATACCAAAATTAATATGAAAATAAATTTTGAAACAGCCAGGGGTCAAAATGTATATTTTGTATGACAGCAGTTCTACTGCTGTATAGAGACCTCTTTATAGCTTCGGTTCCATGATTGTGTGTTTCTGATACGGAAAATGTATTATAAGAAAAACAAGATAGTCCCGGTCTGTGTAAGTGTGTTTAAAATTTGTTCTTGAAAAAAAAAAAATTGTTCTTGATACATACCTTGAGATATACTTTGATATACCTTGATAATTTAAAAAGGTGGGAACAAATGTTTTTGCAAATGACAAGATTTTTACGCGAAACTAGCATTTGTCATTTACAGTAGCAGTTAGTCTTTTGATCCATGTAATCCTGGAGTATCTGTGGCAAATGGCACTGGTCAGCTTGGGGTCACACGGCCGCACAGCTCTGAGCTTAGTATTCACTTTTATGTTCCCTCTCCCCTGGTACAATAGCAATTTTGAAACCGATCAAAGTAAGTTTTCTCCTTCCTGAAGAGGAGTTGGGATGAATCCATTCATTCATTTCACACATTTTTACAGAGTGCCTATTATGTGCCAGCTAGGGACCCGTGCAAGAGAAAACTTCATGGTGCCTGCTCTCACCTAGCTTAGACCCTAGTAGAGGAGTCAGGCCTTTAACAAATAATCACACAAATAAGTGTGTAATTTAAAGGTGATAAGTGTTACGAAAGAAAACTGCAGGTACCTTGAGCTCAAAGAGAAAGACTCTAATTTATAGTTTGGGAGATCAGGGAAAGCCTTTCTGCTAGCAGCTGCCATCTCTCTACCTGGACAAAAGCCAGCTTGAAAATAAAGCCAATATACAAGAGAGGGAAGAACCAGGATAATCACAGTGAAATGAAGCCCTGGTGGGATTTTAAATTACGGACTAAACCAATGCCTGGTCCATCCAATTTGGGTTTTTGTTAATGGCTACCAAAAGCATTCTGCTACAGGCAAAGAGAATTCTTGGCAGAGAAAATAGCCTACATGAAAACCCTAATGCTGGAAAGAAGGTGATACAATGTTAGATACTTCTTACTTCCAGCACAGATCCGTTCCTTTCCCCCCTAAAGACACACATCCATGCTTACACTGTTTTCTCTGCCTCCGGTGCTTTTCACACCTACAATCTGCCTACCTATCAAATCCTACCCATCCTTCAAAATTGTGTTTAAGTACCCTCTCCTTCTCCACTAAGTCTCTAACCATTTTTACTCAAAAGAATTTACCCTTTCTTCTTCCTGATCATAACCAACTTTTTCCAGTTTCAACTTCAGCATCTGCTGTATTACTCAACCTCCCTCTCCAACCTGTTCTCTAATGCACTTTTGCATGGACATGCCTTCGCCCAGCATAATTCATACTTCCTAGACCTTCCTGAACTTCCTTTTACACCATCTATTGAAATCCCATATATCCTCCAGACATCTATAATGCCACCATCCTTGGAAAGCTTTCTCTAATTGTCTCGTAGAACATAAACATTATCTATTTCTCCTACTAGGCTGTCCTTCCTTGAAGAGAGGGACCACCTTTTATTAACTTTGAGTTCCAAATGCATACATTCCTGCAACAGAGTATACACTAAAGAAAAATTCTTATTGAATGAATAAGTGACCGAAAGGATGGATGGAAGAAGAGAGGGAAAGATTCCTTTAAATATATACTTTTATATGTATGGAAGCCCTCCAAGAAAAAGGAACCTCTAATTTTTTAATCCTGTTAGTACATAGAATACACATGTAGAAACTAAATATAAATTTTTTTAAAGATTTTATTTATTGGGGCACTGGGTGGCTCAGTGGGTTCAAGACTCTGCCTTCGGCTTAGGTCATGATTCCAGGATCCTGGGATCCAGCCCCGCATTGGGCTCTCTGCTCAGCAGGGAGCCTGTTTCCACCTCTCTCTGCCTACTTGTGATCTCTGTCTGTCAAATAAGTAAATAAATAAATAAAATCTTTTTTAAAATTTTATTTATTTATTTGACAGAGACACAACGAGAGAGGGAACAGAGGCAGGGAAGTGGGAGAGGAAGAAGCAGGCTTTCCGCCGAGGAGGGAGCCCAATGTGAGGCACGATCCCAGAACCCTGGGATCATGACCAGAGCCGAAGGCAGACACTTAACAACTGAGCCACTCAGGAGCTCCTAAATATAAATATTTTTGAAT
The DNA here is from genome assembly GCA_004024625.1 of Mellivora capensis. NCBI lineage: Eukaryota > Metazoa > Chordata > Mammalia > Carnivora > Mustelidae > Mellivora > Mellivora capensis. The sequence goes on along the minus strand of PISX010004728.1, from coordinate 17,169 downwards.
GAAAAGAAATGAGATGATAGAACTGAAAATAATCAGAAATATGGGAATTTAAGCAAATGTTTGATTTCTTCCTTTCTTCCTTTTTTTCTTTCTTTCTTTTCTTTCTTAGTTTTGTCTAACTAGAAGCTATATAATGTCATTTAGTCACATTTCCTTTAATACCAAAAATTAAGCACATTCTTTGCTTATGACATAAATCATCAGAGCCATTACTAAAGCCACTGATGTACAAGCATAGGGAAAGCTAATAGAAACCAGAAGTGTTGTTCATGTGGTTAAGCGCTAAATTTTGGTGAATTGCATTTAAATAGCAAATAGCCTCAGCTGTAAATACTAGACTGAAAGAACTAAGGACCCATGCTTAATTCTTTTTATGAAATGATCTCTTGAATTGGCAAATAGAATTTCACAGTGAGAATGTTTTTCAGTGGATCACACTAGAAACTTAATAGCTTTGTCATTTTCTTTAAAGTAAGTACCTCAAAATTTCAAGTTAGTTTAAGGTTTTTGATACCACTCAGACAGTATTTGGTGAGAATATAATTGATACAGATTTTTTGAATGACAATTTGACATTATCTACCAAAATATGCATAGCCTTTGACCCATTGAATCTTCTAGGACTGCATATCAAATTTTTTAAAAATTACACTAGAATACAAAGAAATACTTTTGAATGTCTAAAAATTTCCATAAGACAAAGAGTTTTTTAACTATAATCATAGCTCATTTTATTATGCTTTGCTTTATTGCATTGAGCAGATATTGTGTTTTCTACAAATTGAAGTTTGCCCACCCCCCCTACATTGCACAAGCCTATCAGGGTCATTTTTCCAACAGTATTTGCTCACTTCGTGTCTTTGTGTTCCATTTTGGTAATTCTCACAATATTTTTAACTTTTTCATTATTATTATATTGATTATAGTGACCTGTGATCAGGGATCCTTGACGTTACTATTACAATTGCTTTGGGATGCCACAAGCCACACCCGTAGAAGACAGCGAACCAAATCAATAAATGTTTTGTGTATTCAACTGCTTCACCACCCCACCATTCCTCACTCTCTCTCCCTCTCCTCAGGCCTTCTTATTTCCTGAGTCACAACAATATTGAAATTAGGCCAATTAATAACCCTACAGTGGCCTTTAAGTGTCCAAGTGAAAAGAAGAGTCACACATCTCTCACTTCAAATCAAAAGCTAGAAATGATTAAGCTTACCGAGAAAGGCATGTCCAAAAGCTAAGACTGGCTGAAGACCTCTTGTACTGATTAGCCAAGCTGTGAATGCGAAGGACAAGTTGTTGAAGGAAATTAAAAGTGCTCCTCCAGTGAACACAAGAATGATAAAGAGAAACAACCTTATTGCTGATATGGACAAAGTCCGAGTGGTCTGGGCAAAAGATCAAACCAGCCACAACCTTCCCTTAAGTCAAAGCCTAATCCACAGCAAGGTCCTAACTTTCTTCAAGTCTCCGAAGCTTGGGAGAGGTGAGGAGGCTGCAGGAGAATTAGAAGCTAGCAGTGTTGGTTCGTGAGGTTTAAGGAAAAGAACCATCTCCACAACATAAAAATGCAAGGGAAGCAGCAAATGCTGATGTAGAAGCTGCAGCAAGTTCTCCAGAAGGATCCAGCTCAGATCATCCATGAAAGTGGCCACACCAAACAGCAGATGTCCAAAGTAGATAAAACAGCCTTCTGTTGGAAGAAGATCCCATCTAGGACTTTCATAGCTAGAGAGGAGAAGTCAACCCCTGGCTTCAAAGCTTCAAAGGACAGGCTGACTCTCTTGTTAGGGGATAATGCAGCTGGTGACTTGAAATTGAAGCCAATGCTCATTTACCATTCTGAAAATCCTAGAGCTCTTAAGAATTATGCTCAATCTACTCTGCCTGTGCTCTAATGGGACAACAAAGCCTGTGGATGACAACACATCTCTTTATCAATGTGGTTTACTGATTATTTTAAGCCCACTGCTGAGACCTAATGCTCAGAGACAAAGACTCCTTTCAAAATATGACTGCACATTGGGAATGCACCTGGTCACCCAAGAGCTCTGATGGAGATGTACAATGAGATGAATGTTGTTTTCATGCCAGCTAACACAGCATCCCTTCTGCAGCCCATGGATCAAGGAGTCATTTTGACTTTCAAGTCTTATTATTTAAGAAATACATTTCATAGGCTAGAGCTGCCACAGATAGTGATTCCTCTGATGAATCTGGGCAAAGTAAATTGAAAACCTTCTGGAAAGGATTGATCATTCTAGACGCCATTAAGAACATTTGTGATTCATGGGAAGAGGCCAAAATAGCAGTATTAACAGGAGTTTGGAAGAAGTGATTCCAAACCTCATGAGTGAATTTGAAGAGATCAAGACTTCAGTGGAGGAAGTAACTGCAGATGTGGTAGAAATAACAAGAAAACTAGAATGAGAAGTGGAGCCTAGGGGCACCTGGGTGGCTCAGTGGGTTAAGCCTCTGCCTTCAGCTCAGGTCATGATCCCAGGGTCCTGGGACTGAGCCCCATGTAGAGCTCCCTGCTCAGTAGGGAGTCTGCTTCTCCCTTTGCCTCTACCACTCCTCCCTGCTCATGCATTCTAAAATAAATAAATAAAATCTTTAAAAAAAAAAAGAGAGAGAGAGAGAGCCTAGGGGCATCCGATTGACTCAGTCAGTAGAGCCTGTGACTCTTGATCTCAGGGTTATAAGTTCAAGTACCATGTTGAGTGTAGAGATTCCCTAAAAACAAAATCTTAAGAAGAAAAAGGGGAGCCTGCAGATGCGACTGAATCACTACAACCTCATGATAAAACATGAACAGATGGGCAATTGCTTCTTATAGATGAGGAAAGGAAGTGGTTTCTTGAGATGGAAACTACTTCTGGTAAAGATGCTGTGAAGAGGGGTGCCTGGGTGGTTCAGTGGGTTAAGCCTCTGCCTTTGGCTCCGGTCATGATCCCAGGGTCCTGGGATAGGGCCCCGCATCGGGCTCTCTGCTCTGCGGGGAGCCTGCTTCCCCCTCCCCCTCTGCCTGCCTCTCTGCCCACTTGTGATCTCTCTCTCTCTGTCAAATAAATAAATAAAATCTTTAAAAAAAAAAAAAAGATGCTGTGAAGACCATGGAAATAACAACAAAAGATTTAGAATATTACCTAAACTTAGTTGATAAAGTAGCAGCGGCATTTGAGAGGATTGACTGAAATTTTGAAAGAAATTCTACCAGAGACAAAAATGCTATCAGAAAGCATCACATACTATGGAGAAATCATTCATGAAAGGAAGTGTTAATTGGTGGAGTAAACCTCACTGGGTCTTATTCTTAGTTATTGTCACAGCCACCCCAGACTTCAGCAGGCACTACCCTGATCAGGTAGCAGCCATCAACACTGAGACAAGACCACCCCATCTGCGAAAACATTACAGTTCACTGAAATTTCATGGGACAGTATTTTTTTAAAGATGTATTTATTTTGGGTTGCCTGGGTGGCTCAGTGGGTTAAAGCCTCTGCCTTCGGCTCAGGTCATGATCCCAGGGTCCTGGGATCGAGCCCCACGTCGGGCTCTCTGCTCAGCAGGGAGCCTGCTTCCCTTCCTCTCTCTCTGCCTGCCTCTCTGCCTACTTGTGATCTCTGTCTGTCAAATGAATAAATAAAATATTTTTTTAAAAAGATGTATTTATTTTTATGAGAGAGAGCATGCGTATCAGCGGGGGAGGGAGGTGGTAGTGGGGAGCAGAGGGCAGGGGAGGGAGACAGAGAAGCAGACCCCCTGCTGAGGGCAGCCCAGACTCAGGGCTCAATCTCACAACCCTGAGATCATGACCTGAGCTGAAACGAAGAGTCAGACACTTAACCAACTGTGCCACCCAGGTGCCCTTGTTAGCACTTTTTAAAATAAAATATCTTTGATTGGGATGCCTGGGTGGCTCAGTTGGTTAAGTGTCTGACTCTTCATTTCAGCTCAGGTCATGATCTCAGGGTTGTGAGATTTGAGCCCTGAGCCCAGTTCCATACTCAACGGGGAGTCTGTTTCTCCCTCCCCCTCCCCCACACTCTGCTTCTCCTAGCCTCACCCCCACATCCCCGCCCCACTCATGTGTTCAGTGATCTCTCTGTCAAATAAAAAAAATAAATAAAATCGTTTTAAAAAATAAAAAGCATTTTATTAGGGTAAGTACATTATTTTTTACACATAGGCTATTGCCTACTTAATAGACTACAATATGGTATAAAGATAACTTTTATATACACTGCGAAACTAAATGGTTCATTTCACTCTATTGCAATATTCCCTCTATGGCAGTGATCTGGAACTGAACCCACAATATCTCTGAGGTATGCCTGTGTCACCTAGAGTTCCACTTCTGCTTAGGATCTAGAAAGCCTTAAGACAACATCGATCCCATCCTAAGAACAAGAAAGCCAGATAATCTACAAAATCATAATTTTTCTTGAATCTGTTAGAGACCTGAGTCTGCAAGGCAACTAAATGATATAAATTCCACAGAGTGACAAACTCCTCCAAGAAAAAAGGGAACGCATGAATTGTTTGTGTCACAGCATGCAAGCAAGGACTGGCCACCATTAAGGTAGGTAAGGAGAAAATAGCTACATGTTTAACAAATTCTTAATGGCTGAATGTAGTCTATTGTATCCGTTTAGGAAAAAATGGGAATCACAGACTTCTGCAAGAAACAATTGCATTTATTCCTGAGCTGTTATCCACCAAATGATCACAAGAAATATTAGAGGAAGAGAGAGGAATAAGAGAGAGTCCCCTTTGGGGGCTTATAGTAATGATCAGTTGCCCCTGGGAGAGAGGTAGGAAATACAGCCCACTTCCCCCAAACCTTCCTTCATAGAAAGCAAAAGCTTTGAGCAGCTCAGGGGCAAGAAGAGAGTAGTAAAGCCTCCGATTGAGGGACCCAGGCAAAGAGCCACTTCTGCTATGGAAAGAGTAGAGACAAAAGCCCCTGGCCCAAGGGGAGAGCTAAAAGAAGGTACTGGGCCTGCGGTCCCACTGTACTACAAAGCAGGGGTCCCGGGCAGATAGGGAAGAAACAGGACGTTTTCATCTGTTCAAGACTCAGTACAGATGTCCTCGGGATGCCTTCCTAATTGGCACACTTTTTAAAGAATTAACTTACTTAAATCACAAAAATTGTCTCTTCCATTAAGGGTCATTTTTGTCTACATGAAGGAATCAGATAGTGGTGGAAAATTTTGCAAATAGTCAGAAACAGCTGGCAAGTGATTCCCCCAAACCAAGCTTGGAAGGATATATTCTCTTCATTTTCAAAGAAGACTTTAGTGGATCATTTAGTGGACCATAGCAGTGATTATGTTTTAAGGTTGAGAGGAATAATGTCTAGTAAGAACCCTTTCCAAAGGAAAGGCAGCTTTGTGGAAGGCAGCTTGAGGTCGGAAAAACAAGTTTTGGTAGCTCCCAGGCCTCTAACTATGGGACCACGCACATCACTTTCCTCATTTCCAAAACAGGAGGGAAGGGAAAATAATGCTGACTCTTCCAGTTGCCTGTGAAAATCAAATAAGGAACAGCTGGTCCTTTGCTTGGCATATGAAAGACACATGCTACAAATGTTCAGTGCTCTCTCTCCTCAACCTACCAACATCCTTTTGCTGGATATTTTGTTTCACGAATCTAGCCACTGTTTGCAGATCTTCTTCCCATATACCACTCTCAGACTAAGATATTGATACAAAAAACCAAATTCCTTGTTCCCTGGCTGACCTGCAAATTTTTCCGTTTCTTACCTTTTTTCCCTTCTTCCTCAATGCTCCAAGACATTGTCTCAGCCTTGCTTCAGCTCCCATCGTGACTGTGTGTGTGTTTACTGATGCTATTTTTTAATCTTATTATAATAATTACCATTAAGCTGAAGTCATTTCTCTGTCCCAGTGAATAAATGACACGTGGGAATATTTCTAGGCAACAAATTGTTCTTTACTTAGGCATTTTTACATCTCAACTCTTGATCAATTCATCTTCCTTCTTAAAACAATTACTGTGTTCAAGCTAGAAGAGAAGTTAGAGGACCATAGCTCATCCTCCAAGAAGGGACACAGAATGTTAGTGGAAGAGCTGAGCTTGAAACCCAGGACTCCTGCCTGCCTCACCCTGTTATTATAAAGCAGTTTGCAAAGTAGGTTTTTGTCTTGTTTTATTTTTATATTTTATTTATTTATTTGACAGAGAGAGAGATCACAAGTAGGCAGAGAGGCAGGCAGAGAGAGAAGGGAAAGCAGGCACCCCGGCAAGCAGAGAGCCCGATGCGGGGCTCGATGCCAGGACCCTGGGATCATGACCGGAGCCGAAGGCAGAGGCTTTAACCCACTGAGCCACCCAGGTGCCCCAGTAGGGTTGTTTTTTTTTTAAGATTTTATTTATTTATTTTTGAGAAAGAAAGAAAGAGAGAACAAGCAGGGGGAGGGGCAGAGGGAGAGAGACAAGCAGACTCCCCACTGAGCAGGGAGCCTGACATGGGGCTCAACCCAGGACTCTGGGATCATGACCTGATCATGGCAGGTCATGATGTTTAAAAGGCAGATGTTTAACCTACTGAGCTACCCAGCTGTCCCTCAGCTATGTGGATTTTAAAAATCAAGTAACTGTGCTCATCTCTATATAATAATTAAAGATCTCTAAAATATAGGACAATGCCATAGTGAAGACTTTTTTTTTTAAAATTTTAAGTAAGCTCCACACCCAGTGTAAGTTTAAGTAAGCTTAAACTTGCAACCCTGAGATCAAGACCTGAGCCGAGATCAAGAGTTGGACACTTAACCAACTGGGCCACCCAGGCACCCTGTCACAGTGAAGGATTTCATAGGAGAAAGCCCTTCAAGACCTCGGAAAAAAGAAGCTGTCTGAATCCAAAGTTATAACAGCAGCCATTATTATTATTACTGTTATTCAAACAATTGAATTTAGTTAATTTTCTTTTTCTTTTTTTTAAAGATTTTATTTATGTATTTGACACAGAGAGAGACAGCAAGAGAGGGAACACAAGCCAGAGGAGAGGGAGAAGGAGAAGCAGGCTTCACCACAAGCAGTGAGTCTGACGGTGGGCTCAATCCCAGGATGCTGGAATCATGACTTCAGCCAAAGGCAGACACTTTACCGACTGAGCCACCCAGGCGCCCCTTCTTATTTTTTTTTAAGATTTATTTATTTAGGGATGCCTGGCTGGCTCAGTCAGTAAAGTGTCTGCCTTTGGCTCAAGTCATGATCCCAGGGTCCTGGGATTGAGTCCCGCATCGGGTTCCCTGCACAGCAGGAAGTTTGTTTCTTCCTCTCCCTCTGCCTGCCACTCCCCCTGCCTGTGCTTTCTCTCTCTCTCTCTCTCTCTCTCTCTCTCCCTCTGACAAATAAATGAATGAAGTCTTTTTTAAAAGAAACATGTATTTATTTATTTTGGGAGACAGAGCACACTCAAGCGTGTGCAAGCAGGGGGAGAGGCAGAGGATGAGGAAGAGAGAGAATCTCAAGCAGACTCCCTGCTGATCATGGTGCCCAACTGGGCTCTATCTCAAGACCCTGAGATCACAACCTGAAGAGAAGTCAACAATCAGTTGCCCAACTGACTGAGCTACTCAAGAGTTCCATGTTTTAGTTAATTTTAATATTGTACTCTCGTAGATTAAAGACATCCTCACATTTTTTCTAACCCTGCCCTAGAGTCTGGGCTGACCTCACTAACCTGTATGACCTATAAAATACAGCAGAAGTGATGTCGTGGGACTCCTGAAACTCCAGTTTGCTTACTGCTAAGCAAAAGGAGCCTTGCAGCTTCTGCCTGGATCTCTTGGAATCCTCTCTCTGAACACCATGAGCTGTTATGTAAAAGGCCCCAAATGTACAACTTAAAAACAACAGAATAACCCAATTCAAAAATGGGCAGAGGATTTGAATAAACATTTCTCCAAATAAAACATACAGATGTCCCATAAGCATCCAAAGATACTCAGTATCACCAGTCATTAGGAAAATACATATCGAAACCATCATAAGATACCATTTCACGCCCATTAGGATGACTTTAATTTTTTTTAAGAAACAGAAAACAAAATCTGTTGCTAAAGCTGTGCAGATTGGAACACTCATGCATGAGTGCAGCTGCTATGGAACACAGTTTGGCTCCTCAAAAGGCTAAGTAAAGAAGGACCACACCATACAGTAATTCTACTCCTACATATATACCCAGAGGTATTGAAAGCATTGCTTGGGGTAAATGAAAAAATTTTGGAATTAGACAGATGATTGTACTACACTGAGAATTGACTTCATGCCACTGGACTGAAGGTTGAACATGGTTAAAATGGTAAATTGTATGTTGTGTACATTTCACCACAAGGAAAGAATGGCAACCTATGCCATATATTAAGAAAAAAAGAAGGAGGAAGAGAAGTAGAAGAGAAAGAAGATCATCCTAGTCCTAATACCACGAGACCATCACTGGAGAGGCCACGTGTAGGTGCTCTGGTAACAGACCAAGATGGTCCCAACCTTCCAACCATCCTGCAGGAGCCAAACATGTGAGTGAAGCTGTCTTAGGCCCTCCAGAGCAGCCTAACCTCCAGCTGATTACCTCCGAGTGACCTCAGGCTGTGTCACTGGGTGATGAGGAACCACCCATCTGAGCCCTGCTCTTTTTTAAAAATTAACATATAATGTGTTATTTGTTTCAGGAGTACAGGTCTGTGATTCACCAGTCTTAAAAAATTCACAGCACTCACCATAGCACATACCCTCCCCAATGTCCATCACCCAGCCACCCCATCCCTCCCATTCCCCTCCACTCCAGCAACCTTCAGGTTTTTTCTAGAGATTAAGAGTCTCTTTGTCTCCCTCTCTGGTTTCATCTTGTCTCATTTTCCCTCACTTTCTCTATGATCCTCTGTCTTGTTTCTCAAATTCCTCATATCAGTGAGATCCTCTGATAATTGTCTTTCTCTTATTGACTTATTTCAGTTAGCATAATACCCTCTACTTCCATCCAGGTCATTGCAGATGGCATGATTTCATTTTTGATGGCTGCATAGTATTTCACTGTGTGTGTGTGTGTGTGTGTGTGTGTGTGTGTGTGTGTGACATCTTCTTTATCCATTCATCTGTTGATGGACATCTAAGCTCTTTTCCATTGCTTGGCTATTGTGGACTTTGCTGCTATAAACATTGGGGTGCATGTGCCCCTTTGGATCACAACATTTGTATCTTTGGGATAAATACCCAGTGGAGCAATTGCTGGGTCGTAGGGAACTGAGTCCTGCTCCTTAAAAGTAGAGACATGTTTTAGGATCCCAGGTTTCAGAATAATCTGCCACACAGCAATAGACACCAGAACACAGTCTTTCTACTGTCTATAAGTAGGTTTACCTGATAGTTCCTAAGTTGGAAATAAGAGAGTATCAGTAAAAAACACCACTCAGTCAAGTTTTAGGAATTTTGGACAAGTGTTTGGATGGTGGTCCAACACGGGTCCCCCTCACCTAGGACAGATGTAATAGCAATCTGCCCTAAACATTGTATCCTAGGTTACTAGTAAACAACCTTTACAGACAAAAGCCAATTCAGTCATGAACTAAAAAGTTTACAGACCGCATTTGGTTTTCCTTCAAAATGAAAGTCCCACAGGAGGAATTATAAAAAGTAAGAAATTATAAGATTACTCCTTTTACTAAAACAACAATGAGGAAAGTGATAGTTTTTCTGCCCAAAAATATTACTATTTGGTAATATTTCAGAACTGTGAAAGCTGCTTTCAATCTTTTGTCCTAAAAGTGGAAGGTTAGTAGGCTTCACTGTGCCCGTGAGCCAGGAGCTGCTCCCCAATGCGCCAGTGAAGAGGAGGGTCTCTCTTTGAGGCAAATATGAATACTACTAATCGCATATGATGAGCAGTATGTTATAACAGATGACAAGAGACCCGAGTTCCTTACTCACTTCCACCCACCATGTCGCGTGGACAGGACACATGACCTCTCTGGAAGTCAATTCCCTTATCCACAAAAAGGGAATATTTTGGTTGCACACCAGAATTAGCAGCCTAAGATATGATCCTTAAAATCCTGATACCCAGGCTGCACTCCAGGCCAATTACATCAGAATCTCTGTGAGTCAGATTCAGTCCTCAGGACTTTTTTTAAAACTTGCAATATTTTCCACTACAAAGTCAAGGTTGGGAACCACTGGGATGGAGGACTGAAGCATAGAGAAATTTTTTAAATTTCCATCCAGCTATAAAAGTTGTATAACCCAGCAATTTTATCACCACACTGGAAGAAGGCAGCCTTCTTTTCTTTTCTTTTTAAAGATTTTATGTTTAGGTAATTTCTATACCCAATGTGGGGCTCGAACTCACAACCCTGAGATCAAGAATCACACACTCCTCTGACTGAGCCAGCCAGCTGCCCCAACAGTCTTGTTTCCATGGCTAGGGCAGCATGGCTTTGGTCCCACAGCGCATCTGTAGTGTGTAGCAGCTGCAAAGCATTGCAGGCTGGATAACTGACCAGTGTGTTTGCACCTTGCCCATCTGCCAGTCCTCACAAGCTGACAGAATGTCTTCCTCTCATCATTTTCCTAAGGGAGAGATTTAAGTATACCCTGACAGAAGATGAAATGAAGATCCGCATGTAGCAGTTCATTAAGATTGATGGCAAGGTCCAAACGGATATAACCCACCCTACAGGTTCATGGATGATGGCAGCACGGACAATACTATGGAGAATTCCACCTACTCCATGACACAATGGGTGACCAACTACTGGCTATGCAAAGTGAGAAAAATCTTCATGAGAAAAAGGAATCCCTCTTCTGGTGACCCACGATTCTCACACCAGCCACTACCCTGGTTCCCTTGTCAAGGGGAACAACACCATTCGGACTGATTTGGGAGACTGGTGAGATTACCAGCTTCATCAAGTTTGACACTGGTAAACTTTGTATGTGACTGGAGATGCTAACCTGGGAAGAATTGGTGTGACCACTAATAAAGAGAGACATCCTGGTTCTTTTGATGTGGCTCATGTGAAAGACGTCAGTGGCAAAATCTTTGCCACCCTACTCCCCAACATTTTTGTTATTGGCAAAGGCAACGAAACATAGATTTCTCTTCCCCAAGGAAAAGCTAACCACCTCATCATTGCTGAAGAGAGAGACAAGAGACTGGTGGCCAAACACAGCAGCAGTGGGTGAAATGATTTCTAGGTGACATGAATGGAAGAGTCTTGGTATTTAATTAAAGATAATACACCATAAAAAAATGTTGTATGAACTGATACTCAAAAGTGTTATCATTCTATTAGTAAATATCTGTCACCTGCTGTGTTTCAGGCATTCTGCTTAACAAGACACATACCAAGAGGAGTTCAGCATTCTAGATATTGGGTCAGTCGGGGTGGGGGTGGGGAGAGATCTAAAACAAATACAGATAGGATACAGTCTCAAGACAAGTGAAGAAGTGGACTGATGAGTTCTCCCTGGAGGAGGGAAAAGAGATTCAAAGAGGAAATTCCTTGGACCAAGTCTTTAAGAATGATTCGGTAACTTAACAAAGGTAAGGTGCAGGTAGTGGAGGGTAAAGAAGGACATTTCCAGGTGTCCGATACCCTCATATCTAACATCTACACATAAAGCTGTTGATGTAATTAAGGAGGAATCTGTTTTGGTTAATTCTTTGACATCAGTGAACCTAAAAGGGCTTGACTTATGAACAAAAGAATGGCTCAAAGGCGGTCTGATAATACAACTAATAATAACAGCTACCATTTGTGAGGCACTGACATGGGCCAGCATGGGCTAAGCATACAGTATTCATAAACTCAGCGACTTCTTTTTTTTTTAAGATTTTTACTTTATTTTAGAGAGAGAGAAAGAGAGAGCATGAGTGGGAGGGGCAGAGGGAGACAGAATCTCAACTCCTCACTGAGTGCAGAGCCCGACATGGGCTCATGACCCTGAGATCACGTCCTGAGCTGAAACCAAGAGTCAGACACTTAACCAACTGCTCCACCCAGGCGCCCCTCTTGAGTTCAATGACTTCTGATCACAAGCAAGCTGTCTGAAAAGACCCAAGGACCATAATGTGGTGGTCATTAGGATTCATTCTGTGTGGTCCTGGATTAGAGCTAGGATCAATGGTGAAAGCCATAGAAAGACAGATTTCAACTCAACCAAGGGTATATTTACCAAAGAGGCTGTGTTAAGGTGAACTGAATGACCTCTGGCCCAAGTAAGTTTTCTGCTTTTTAACTCCAATACTTTCCTTTGTAATAGACAACTAAGGGTTCCCCACACACCTATCACCGTCACACCATACTGGAAGGACACAGTAACTCCACAACTTGTAGAAATGTTGCAGAAGGGCCTTCAAGTGTCAGGCAGGTAGTTGAATTCACCTGGGATTGAATTCACCTGGAATTGTAGTTGAATTCACCTGAAATTGTTCTCCCAAGTCTAAAAATCTGTGACTCACTGATAATTAACTTGAGCTGAACTCAGCCTTGAAATGGGACTATTTCCCATTCTGTCTTTTAATCACAAGTTATAAATCATCATGGTTGGCTTACAGTCAGGGGAAGAGAATGGGAAGATCAGAACACAAATGAAGTCACTGATTGACTGGTTGCAGCCAAGATTACAAAAATGAATAAGACACAGTTCTACGCTCAGAAATTTCATAGTCTAGTAGGGGAAACTATATTCTATGCCGTATCAAAACAATATGATAAATAAAGTGATTTTAAAACGTGTGCAAGGTGTCATGGGACCACAAATGAGGAACACTCAGTCTATCCTGGTAGGATGAAGAATTTGGAAACCATCAGAAGGAAGTTATTACTAAAATGGATCTTAAAATAAAAGTAGGACTTTCTCGCTGGCATATAAAGGGAGATACCAGTATTCTGGTATAGTTCTGTGTATGGAAGGAGAAATTCTATTTTGGGACAGAGACATCAAAGGTAAGTAAGAGGGGCGCCTGGGTGGCTCAGTGGGTTGAAGCCTCGCCTTCCGCTCGGGTCATGATCTCAGGGTCCTGGGATCGAGCCCTGCATCGGGCTCTCGGCTCAGCGGGGAGCCTGCTTCCCTTTCTCTCTCTCTGCCTGCCTCTCTGCCTACTTGTGATCTCTCTGTGTCAAATAAATAAATTTTTAAAAAAGATTTAAAAAAAGATTAAAAAAAAAAAAGAAAAGGTAAGTAAGAGATGGTGCTGGAGAAGTAACCAGGGGCCAGACCACAAAGGGCTCAAATGACTCATTAGGGCATCAGGGGTTCACCTTGTTGAGCGCAAGGAGCTATTGTTGGGTTTTGAGCAAAATGACATGGTCAGATGTGCCTTTCAGATAAATCTCTCTGACATGGCCTTGTAGAAAATTGATTTGGGAAGCCAAAACAGGAGGCAGGGAATAGTTAGGCAAGTGTCGTAGTAATCCACAGAGGATACGATAAGTGCCTGAATTGGTAGTTAGGGGAAGAAAAAAAGTTGAGAAATATTACATGGTGAAATTGGGGGGCTCACCAGATGATTGGGCATGGGTGGGTTGTCAAATGGGATGGATTAGGGACAACTTCCAGGCATGTACCTTTGAGTGTCACTTCCCCAGTGAGGTCTTTCTTGGCCAGCTTATTAAAACGACATCACTCCCTATCCCTCTTCCCTGCTACATCTCTCTCTATAGCTCTCACCCCACATTATATAATTATATCACCATCTATCTTCCCCCACTAGAATACATGAGGCTCTTCAGGACAGAGATTTTACTGTGCATCACAAGCACCTGGAACAGTCACTGGAACCTACCGTGTGCTCAATTTAGTGTGTGCGGAATGAATGAACACATGCATGATGGTGTGCCGAGAAACTGAGAAAAGGCATATAGAAGGACAAACAGGTCTAGAGAAAAAGTTGTTGAGTTCTGTGTGGAAGTTTCTGGACAACTCTAGCGAAGGCTCTGTAGGAAAAATAAATACAGAGTCTCAGAATGTTAGATCTGATAGATACCCCCAGAGATTTTCTATACAGTTCCTTCACCTGGGGAAGAAAGAAACCAAGGTCCAGAAAAGTGAGTGATTTGCCCATGTCAAAATGCCACTAGCTAGGTACTAGCACCTCTGAGCCCAACACCCAGGCCTCTTGTCCCCGGCCCTGTGCCTTTAGTGTTCACCCCTCACATTGTCTGGCTTCTGCTGATGTGAGAAATGGCTAAAAATTACTTGCCTTTGACCTTCAGCTAGAACTTAACGAGACAGCTGAATGACTGTTTCTTTGGGGCCCACCTGACCAATCAATCCAGGAAAGAAAACTTCTGAGCCTGAACCATATGCAGAAAAATCTAGTCAAGAAGGTCTCCTCTCCCTCAGGACCTTACCAGGCTGAGGTTGCCTTAACAGGTGTGCTAGAACAGTAAACAACTCTGCTTCTATGCCTATGCTAGGCAGGGGGGTGTCTGAACCCCTCAGTGATTTAATTTTTACTTGATATTTAAAAACAGAAGTATAATGTACACACAGTGAAATATAGAGATACCAAGTGCCCAGGTCAGCAAATTTTGACAAAGCTATACACCAGCATCACCACCACACCAATACAGGTCTCTCCTGCCTTTCTCAGTCAAAACCCCTCCCAGAGGCAACCACTGTTCTGATTTCTATCACCAAACTTACTACTGCTCTCATCATTCAAGCGGAACCTGGGTTTCCTTTAGAATGCCCCGTCTTGCCCATGAATGGAGGTTTGAGCCCTCCAATGCCTGCAAGAGCCTTCAATCTCTACTCCCTACTGAGAAGAATGACTTATCAATTATGTGCAGGAGTAAGGGGCAGTTGAACCACAATATATGCTAACTCTCATGAGACATAAGAGGGAAGAGATCTGTGGCTCTCACTGTCTCATATTCCTTATTTTATCATTCTTAAGTCATTCTTCCTGGGGGCCTCTTACGTACCAACTGGGAATATCTACTTTGATAAAGACTTTACATTTAGGAACGCATTTTCACCCGATTTCCCTCACTTAACAGTCCTGGATCCACTTAACAGTCCTGGACGAAGGCAGGGTTTATTACCCCCATTTGACAAACAAGGGAAATGGCAGGGATTTGCCCAAGGTCAGAGTCAGTTACAGACACAACAGGAACCAACAGCCAGGTCTTCTGACTTTTACCGCAGCTTTCTGCCTTTGCCGTTGTGGCCTTCTCTTTTCATCTGGTGTGGCCCCCAATAACTATTTGTTGACCATCTGTTTATTTGCCAGGCACTGTTCTAGGACTAGCAATTGCCTGTAGCTGTAGATATAGCGGTGGATGGAAAAGACCACAGAGACAGAAGAAAAAAAAAATCCTGCCTTCACAAGGTCTACATTCTAGCAGGAGGGGACCAAAACAAACAAACAAACAAAAACATATAACATGTCAGACACTGATCAGTGCCATAAAGAAACATAAAGTAATAAGGGTAGGGGTGCCTGGGTGGCTCAGTGGGTTAAACCTCAGGTCATGATCCCAGGGCCCTGGGATCGAGTCCCGCATCGGGCTCTCTGCTCGGAGGGGAGCCTGCTTCCTCCTCTCTCTCTCTGCCTGCCACTCTGCCTACTTGTGATCTCTCTCTCTGTGTCAAATAAAAAATAAAATCTTAAAAAAAAAATAAAGTAATAAGGGTAATAGGGAGTGTTAGAGAGTCATAGGGAGGGGTTACAGCTTTAATTCATCAGAGAAGGCCTTACTAAGAAAATAACATTTGAGTCAAGGGAAGGAGGTGGGGGAGGGATCTTGCAAATATTTGGTGGAGAAGCTACCAGGCAGAGAAAAGTTGCAAAGACAAAGGCCAGAAGGAGGGGAGAGTCCTACTATGTTCTACAAAAAAGCATGGAGGTAACGATAGCAAGAAAGGAAGTAGAGTTAGGACCAAATTGTTTAGGGCTTTGTAAGTAATTATAAGGCCATTAATTTTTATTCTGAGTTAGGCAGGATGCCACTGGAAGATAATTATATAATCTTGATCAGGAAATGAAATCAATAATACATGATAATCCTAAAATCACTCAGAAATCCCAATCTTACATATTATACCACCATAGAAGGACATATGTGCACCAGAAAACATACACAAGGATAGTCATAGTGACATTAATCAAAATAGCCTAAAACTGGATACAACTCAAATGTCAAGCAGAAGAACAGATTTTCTTTAGGTGTTATATTTTCTTTAGGTGTTATATTTTAATGATGCTTATTAAATAAATAATAATATGGAAAATGAAAGATCTAAGGCATCTATCCATGCACAAATCATTATTGAGCACCTACACAGTTACAAGGTAGATAGCCACTCTCAATTATTGGATTACTTATCATTGTACCTCATATGGCAGACCTTTGGGGAAGGTCCTTAGTTCCTTTCATGAAGTGTCAGCAAGTTCATTGTTGTGAGAGCTGAGGCCTAATGCTAAGTCCATCCACCCATTTGTGGTCCAATAACCAAGCAAAGATGATGGAAGGAGCTCAAGATAAATATCTCTCCTTAAGGGCTAGAATCTGCAAATCCTACTCACGCTCTTAACACTTACTTTCAAGGTAGCGTACCTGAATGGGATGTCTTTAGCAGAAAATACGATCAATATTAGATGATAAATGACTAACAAAATGTATAACTGAAATGTAAATGTTTTAAAATTCGAGTTGAGAGTAGGCTGCCTTACAAAAAGATTTCACATTTCTACAATGGACTCAAAACTTTTTGCCTTTTAATCAGCCAACTATCCATCTGGCATTTAAATCCCATCTTCTGGGAGACAAGCTGACCTGGTGGGTTTCTTGTATTTTAAACAGAGATATATAGGAGTGCCTGGGTGGCTCAGTCTGCTAAGCATAGGTCTTCAGCTCAGGTCATGATCCTGTGGTCCTAGGATCGAACCCCACATCGGGCTCCCTGTTCAGCAGGCTCCCTGAAAGTGCTGGGAAAATTGGACAGCTATATGTAGAAGAATGAAACTCGACCATTCTCTTACACAGTACACAAAGATAAACTCGAAATGGATAAAGGACCTCAATGTGAGACAGGAATCCATCAGAATCCTAGAGGAGAACATAGGCAGTAACCTCTTTGATATCAGCCACAGCAACTTCTTTCAAGATATGTCTCCAAAGGCA
>PISX010004727.1:0-117167 GCA_004024625.1 Mellivora capensis | reverse complement strand
TATCTAGCTGAAGATGAGACATCCTCCTCTTCCAAAGGGGTCTGGCTGGCTAGCTGGGAAGCCGCCGGCTGCCGGCTCAGCGAGAGGTCAGTCCCTGGCCTCGGGCCCCCGTGAGTCAGGTGTCCTGGTAGGGCAGCTCGAACACGTTGCAAGCCTCTTCCAGGCTCTCGTCCATGTTCAGCCTCCGCCAGAAAGATTTCTGCTTCTTCTGCAGCTCCCGGCGGACACACCTCGGGCAGGGGACAGACTTCTCTTTGCATTCAGAATGGAAAACGGCCCCACAGCTTTCACACCTGCAAAAGCCAACCACAGAGATGATGACCAAGGCGGGAATGAGCAAGACACAAACACCTGAAATCCCGTGGCCTCCGTGCAGCTCCGAGGACATTTATGCTGGGGAGCCCGGCCACCGGGAAGAGAGGTGACTCATAGGAATGGGCTCTTCCCTTTTCCAAGATGTTCAAGGTTGAATTTCACTTAAAAAAAAAAAAAAGAAAAAGTTTTTTTTTTTTTTTTCTCTTTTTGATTAGAACTGGCTTCTTTTTTATTAGAACATGGCGAGGCTTATGGATTATAGTGGAGAGCAGTCAGCAGTCGACTAGCAACGGCGTGATCGCCGGGACAATGGGCAGATCTCTGGAAGCTCTGTAGGTTAGTTTCCCCTCCAGTGGCCCTGGGGTAAAGGGACAGAGAACGAGAGTGTCCTGTTCTACCGACTGCAAGCGCTCTGAACACCGGAGACAGCCCCAGTGTGACCGCAGTGAAAATGCAGCTCCCCACTTCTGTAAACACGGGGTAAGGGGGTCCCTGTTACTCCTTGCCCTCATTTAACAGTTTGGAAAGATAACATGACACATCTTCATTTTCTGATTGTTATCCTCAGGGCTATTGTCCTTCTGAGTTTTCTTTTCTTTTTTCTTTTTTTTAAATTGGGAAAACCCCCACCACTGTAAGCCCATCTTTATAGCACAAGTGGGAAGGGTAAAGCATGGGAAAGTTGGGAAGAGAATAGTTGGGTTTTTTTTTTTTTAAAGATTTATTTATTTATTTGGCAGACAGAGGTCACAAGTAGGCAGAGAGGCAGGCAGAGACAGAGAGAGAGGGAAGCAGGCTCCCTGCTGAGCAGAGAGCCCGATGTGGGGCTCGATCCCAGGACCCTGGGATCATGACCTAAGCCGAGAGCAGAGGCTTTAACCCACAGAGCCACCCAGGCGCCCCAAGAATAGTCTTTAAAACACACAGATACTATAACTTATAGAGAGGAGGCATTCCAGGTGGATGGCTAGTTTGCTGTCTGGTGTGGTGGGAGCCTCTACAGTAGTCCAAAATGGCTTGTTTCTGCTGCAGAGTCTTTAATAATGAGGAACTGACAAGCACAACGATGGCTGCCCAGGGGGTGGCTGGCCAGTGCAGATTACGGTGCCCATCCTTCCATCGCAGAGTGACAAGCTACTATTCCCTCATCTCAGGAGCCCAGGGAATTGGTTTGACCAGCAGCCGTCCCTGGAGGGTCCAGCACTAGGCTGGGTTCAAAGACGACTATGCAGGAAGCAGTTCTCAGGGCTCAGCTTGTGCTCCTTTTGCTTTTCCTCTGGTACCTTGGGCTTCAGTCCTGGGCATTAGATGGTCTTTGGAGCACCATTCCCTAGCGTGCAACAGACTTAGCCCCGACATCATTTAGGATTCAGAAAGTTTGCTGAAAGGAGGACCCTCCCACCGACCTTTGTACCCAGGGAGCAAGAGACACTGGGAGTGGGGTGGCGTGGGGGGGTGGGGGCGGAAGGCCATACTGATCAGCTGAGAGACCAAAAGACAGAAGCTTCACTGTACCCAGTAGTCTCTGCCCAAGCTCAGCTTTCTGGGCAAGTGAAAACAGAGAGGCAGTATGAAAGCAGGCGTAGGGTTACTTGGCCTGACTTCAAATCCCACCTTCAAATCACTTTCTGGCTGCATGACTGCTACGGACTGAATTGTATGGCCACCACCCCACCCTGCCACTTAATGCCCATGTTGAAGCCCTGACCCCCCGAGACACTGCCTGTGGAGACAGGGTTAAATCAGGTCAGGAGGGTGGGCCCTGATCTGACAGGATTAGTGTCCTTATAAGAAGAGACATCAGAGGGCTTTCTCTCTCTTCTCCCCTGCTGTGTGTACCCAGAGGTAGGGCCGTGTGAGGAGCACAGCAAGAAGGTGGCCATCTTGCAAGCCAGGAAGGGAGCTCTCACTGGAAACCACGCCCTGCTGGATCTTGATCTGGGACTCCCAGCTTCCAGAACCATGAACTGTAAATATCTGTTGTGTGAGTCCCCCTGGGCTGTGGTATTTTGGGGGACAGCCTGAGTAGTCTGTGACAGTGCCCTGGAGTAAGTCATTTCACCTCTCTGCGCCTCAATCGCCTTGTCTTAACATGCCCCTCAGAGAGGTCTTGTGAGGCTCAAAGGGAATAACAAATGAAGCGTGTAGCGGAGTTCCTGGCACAGGAATACAGCTAAGACTGCTCCTTCCAGGGTGAGCAGCCACCTCTGGGTGTCTTCGGCGACTCTTCCTGCAGTCTGATGGCACCGATGTCACCACGGTGACCTGACGACATCTTGGATCAACTCCCCCCCCCCCCTTGGCACAGATAAGAAGACTGAGATTCTAAGAAGGCTAGTGATTGTCTCGTGAGGACACAGGGAGTTAGGTTGTGACTAGAACCCGGGACTCCGACAGCCCAACCCATGGCTTCCACTGAGGCCGAGTCATCTGAGTGAGGGGAATGCGCCATCCTGGAGGGAAAAACGTGGGCTTCCAGTCAGAAGATTCCTGTTCCAATCACAGCCCTTTCTTTGAGTGATCTTGGGCAAGTCACTGACTTTCTCTGGTCTCCTCATTTGTAAAATGCTGCTCACGGTGACCTCCTTCCTACTCACTGGGGTTCTGTGGGACATACGTGGGTGACCGTATATGGAATGAGCAGGTGAACGTGACATCACCTTTCACGGTGACTCTTGTCCCTGCCTTTCTCATGCTGGAGCTACACCGGTCAGGATAGTCGAGCTGGCAGAATCTTCTCCAGCATCTCCTGGCCCTCAGCCCCTCCCTCCTTCCAGGGGGATGAAGGTTAGACCCAGGTCTCCTCATGCCTCCTGTCTGGGCCAGCTCCACCCAGTGGCAATGGCTTTGTCCTCCCTGGGTCACACCTCTGTACCTTCCTGTCACTGAAGTGACACTAATGGTAGCCTTATCAAATAAATTTCCTCTTTCCTGCCCCTTTGCCCTGCTGAGTAAGTGATTTACACACCTAGGGATATTGCCCGAGGGCAGTGATTGATAAGGAGAAAACCATGGGGTTCCTTCAGTACCACTCCCTTATCTCTGCTGATACTGGCACCCCCCACCCCTGCACCCTGCTCCCGTGAAGAGGTTGAGTCTTATTGGGTATTTCTGGTGCAACAAACACTCATGGGGTGGCCGAGGGGCTGAGTACACCTGCTCTTTCTAGCCAAAGGTCAGTAACTGCAAAAAAGTCTGAGATAAAAAATTAATGATTTCAGAATGTAACCAAGTCCTATTTTCTAACCATTTGTAAGCCAGCAGTCATCTTTTGAACTGTATAATGGACAGACTGATCAATGACCTTCCCAAATTCAGACAATCTATTATTAACTTTCCCCCTGTTTTTTTTTTTTAAATGAAAAGAATAAGGTCAGGAAAAGGAAGGAGGAAGAGAAACTGTTTCTTACATAAAAGTTATGGTGCTTTGTAAGAAAAATGTGCAGGAAAAATAAAGTGTTTGCATTTAAAATGCAATATATAGGCATGCTCCTCTTTGAGAATATTATTTAAAAGGCCCTTTCACTTTAAAAGAGTTCACTGGCTCCTTAGTGTTTACTGAATTTCCTGACTGTATTTAAAATATGATTTTACAAACAACTTTTCAGGAACATAGCTTATATATAAGGTAAATTTACCAATGCAATCGTCCATGTAGAAAACTGCAGCAGATAATGAAAGAGAAATGTCCTTCAGTGTTCCCAAGTGATAAATCAAATGAAAGCCAGCCAGTTTCATCTTCATTTCTGAGTTCCCCACTCCCAGCAATCAGCAGTTTCGCTGCCTTTCTGGGGTTGGTGGTACACCACAGAGAACAAAGACCTATGTCCTCCTTTCCAGTGTCCCAGGGAACGCAACTACAGGGAGACATATATTTGCTACTGACCAAAGCCATCCAGTGGGTTATTCCTGAAAACGTCCATTGCTTCACTGAATCCAGGGATCTCAACCTCATACTGTTGGCATTTGGGGCCAGCGAGTTCTCTGTTGTGCGGGGCTGCCCTGTGCACTGCACAGTGTTCAGCGGCATCCCCGGCCTCTACCCAGCAGATGCTGGTCACAATCCTTCCCCACCCAGGTTGTGACAACCAACAGGGTCTCTGGACACGGCCACAAGTCCAAATGCCCCCTGGGAGGGGCAGGGAGATCATCCCAGTTGAGAACCATTGACCTAACCCATCTGGAGAAGTCTGCATGGAGGGAGTACCCGGGGGGACTTAAACAGTGCCCCCCACTCCCAGTGGAATTTGCAAGTGTCAACTGCTGGCTTATACCAACCAACAAGGTCCAATACAGTGTTACTGATTCACTTCATTTTCACAAACATGTATATATATTTTTAATACGTCATTTGGTTAAAATAGCTGAAACTCACAGGCATTAACCACCCCATGGTTCTGAAAATTAATTTAGAACATCATATAAGAGGTCAATACCCACGACACAATTTTTTTTTTTTTTTTTTGACAGACAGAGATCAGAAGCAGGCAGAGAGGCGGGCAGAGAGAGAGGGAGGAAGCAGGCTCCCCGCTGAGCAGAGAGCCCGATGCGGGGCTCGATCCCAGGACCCTGAGATCATGACCTGAGCCGAAGGCAGAGGCTTACCCCACTGAGCCACCCAGGCGCCCCCCACGACACAATTCTGTGCACGGCATAGGAACCCTTAACTTTCTATCAACTCACTCTGATTTTTTGGTCTTCCTCAAAAGCCATCCTTGTGGTTGACCCTCAGTCGCATTTATTTACTCCTTGGACAAGAATATTGGGGCTGTTTCTCTGTGGTGGTCTTCACTTTGTTATGTTCTATGTAGGCCATCTAGCAAATCTAAACCAAAAACTTCTACTTGCCCCACAAAATAAATTGCTTTTATGTAACTGGGAAGCAGTTAGGTTTCAGCAACATCTACAATGGAAAGGAGGCCAGAAAATATTGAGGAGGACACTTACTGCAGAGAGGAGGGCTGGACTGGAGTGAGGAGCCCTGAGTTCTTGGCCCAGGTTGGCCCCACTGTCCCTGGGGCCTTGGGTAAGTTACTTCATCCCTGAACCTCTCATTCTCCACAGAAGTAAAAGGGGAGGTTGGATTATCTAAGGTTCCTTCCAACTTGCAGATTTTGTGCAGGGCAGGGGGGAGGGGCAGGGAAAGGCTATTCTGGGTCTGACCCTTGTCTTTCCACATTTTCTTGCCCCCAAGTCTGTGGATGGATGAGTGGGAATTCAGCCTTGCCGGCCACTCCTTGGAAAGCCTCAAACTGACAAGCTGGGACTGAATGGGAGGATCCTTAAAGTGAAGAGCATTACTTTAAATTTTATTTCTTTGCGTTGGTTAATCAAACCATGAAATAGCTTACAGACTAGTACATACAGCTCTGGTTATCAGGAATTTGGCTAAAAGGAGCTGACTCTGCCTCTTTCTCAGAACATCTCAATTAAACAATAAGGATTCCTTTTTAAGAATTTTCCCAAACCTCATCAGCACCCCCTCTCCCCAAGAAAGAAACCCAGAATGGTTCAGTGCTGTGGGGTCTTTATTTTGGGGGTGGTATGGAGGCTGGCTAGAGGCAGCAGTCATGTATCGTCCTATGCGGAAGACGTCTTGTGTTTTAACCACTGGGACAGCCACGCTGGAGCCAACCGTACGAATATCAGCACTGCGCACGCCATATGACATGGGATGAGGGAGAAGGAACTCTAGGTCTGTCTCTTCTGAAGCCATGAACTGTCCACGTGTGCCCTTTCCTAGGTTCAGGGCGGGGGCGTAGCACCACCATTGTGTGTCGGGGGGAATGCAGATCTCCTTCTCTTAGTAAAGGCATCATCACATGAGGCTCTATACAGTTCATGAACAATCTTTGACCTAAACATTGTTTATCGACCTATGGCAAGTGACCAAGAGGTTCATACCCTAGAAATCTAATAGCCACAGACACAATGGTCTTATTGCAGCTCTCAAAACCAAGAAAACGAACCTGCTGCAAACGGACAGAGCTATGTATGTGCAGGGGAAAAGGGCTGCTTCTCCAGTATGGCAAAGCAGCAAGAATTCCCGGCTGCAGACAGTTTCCTGTTCTGGAATGCTGATGATGTGAGACCAATTAGAGACAGGCTCGATGGCTTTGTCTGTGTCTTCCAGATTTTAGCTGCACACAGGAGGGTCACAGGAAGCTGCTAAAGGCCCCTGCCCCAAGTTGAGGTCACTGAAATGCTTCTGCTCTGCTCATGTCGGATTTTTCTCCTGCTGCATTTTTGTTTTTGGCTCAGGCAATGACCTCAGATATTTCATTAGATTGAAAGTCAGCCTTGAGTTTGGCTGGATCTCTGACAAGTGGAAGGACAGGCCTGCAGAGCAGGGCAGAGCTCTGGCTGATTTCCACTCTGCAGAGCCCACAGTGATGAGGGCGGGGTGCAGAAATCAGTGCACGCGATCAGGCATGCGAGTGCGGTGGGGCGTACGGTTACTATGTTAGACGCCCCACAGAGCCACTAGCTATTACTGGTTTTTCCAAGAAACCAAGATGGTTATTGAAATCTCTTAGCTAAGGGAGGTAGCTATTGGGGCCTGGTTATTTTAATGTTTTGGGTTGGTGTTTTCTCCTGTTATTGTGAGTGAGTGAATATAAGCCAATAACTTATAATTTGCTTCAATGGGAAATCACATAAGGTGTATGTCTGTGTATGTACGTGTGTGTATGTATGTACCTACTGTATGTACACAGGTATGTATACTGTTTGAAAGAATACACAGAACATGTTACTAAACTTCCTAAGGTGAAATGAGTTAAATGTGACACAGTTGAACAGATTCTTCCTTTTGTGGGGAAACAGGGTTAAAATAAAGGACGGTCACACACAATCTCAGGAACGTGCTGATGGCTGGGGACAGTCCAAGTTTCACAGCCTCTGCCCGGAGCACTCCTTCCAGTGAAGTCTTCAGCCAGGATTACTAGAAATCTACACACTCCAGATGCCCCTCTCTTCCGCCCCAGGGGAAGCAAGTGGAATGGGGAGGAAGAGAGCAAAGGGTCTGGAAATGTTGGATTACGGAACTGATGTGGCTCCACGCAGAGTGAGAAATGGGACTACGTTTGGGATTATTCATTGTGGATTTTTTCTTTTTTTTTGGCCGGGGGTAGGGAGATGGGGGGCCAAAAGGTATCCATGTGATTTGATGGGAATTGAAGGAGACTGGAAAAGATCTAGCTCCTTTGGCCAAATGTCTGGTAGATTTAGGTGTGTATGTGCGAGTATGTAAAGCTATTCCAATAGTTTTGAATGGTAAATGCAAATACAGCCAGATTGTTATTGGACATTTAAATTAGGCAGCATCTGTATGCCTTTTGCCCCTGTTTTTATAGAAATTATCCTTATAACACCTCTCTGAGCTAGGTACTGTTTGTTTTCCCATTTTAATAAGTCAGTAAATGGATAAAATGAAATGAGATAATAAAGTAACTGGTGGCTTCTTGGGTCCCTAAACTATTAAGTGTGTGATCGACTCTGGCCTTGATTCCAGCCTCCTGACTTGAAATCTGGCTCTCCTTCCCCCGTTACTCGCCTGTGGTCCTTTCAGTTATTCAGCACAGTCCCAAATGCTTGCTAAGACTCAAATCATGGGAAGAACAACTGGAATGCCCTGCAGTGATCTTTTTATTTACCTTTTAATCCCCAGAGTTAATTAAGGAAGAGTTTTTCCCTGATTGCAGACCACAAAGCCTTTGGCTTTTACAAGTCTTGCACTTTAGTTTGTAAACCAAGCTCAGTTAATAGCTTTAACAAAAGCTTTACTTAAAATCTTGGCTTTGAAAGAGAATGTAAACAAGGGTTAATTAATTCATTTGTTAATTTTGCTATCCCATTGGGAGCGGTAAATCACATTATCTTTAGTGCCAATGCTTAATAAATGCTTCTGGCTAATTTGTGGATGGTGACAAGAACTTCTCATTAATACTCTATGTATATATATGAAATCTTAATAGATTTGGTCTGAGTGAAATAGTTATTTGGGGATGGGGAAAAACTAGTATTTCTGACATTTCTCGGTTTTTGTTGTTGTTGTTTTTTATGGTTCATCTGGCTGTTAATATAATTCTCAAGAAATGTCCATCTGTTCTTGGGTTTACTTTAGGAAAATCTCATTTATTATTAGAGAAAGTAAAGAAACTGCAGGAAGATTTAAGAATTTTCTGTAATTTCCAGAAAAAGCTA
The DNA here is from genome assembly GCA_004024625.1 of Mellivora capensis. Lineage (NCBI taxonomy): Eukaryota > Metazoa > Chordata > Mammalia > Carnivora > Mustelidae > Mellivora > Mellivora capensis. Next base: position 108,647 of record PISX010004727.1, on the reverse strand, counting down.
GAACATATAAACATATAATTGTAGCCATGAGAGAATCTTAAGTAGGAGCAGTGGCTTTCTGTAAAAATTTCTAAAGTAGTTCAACACACCTAAGAGCCAAAGAGATGTTTAGCAATGTCTTGCTACATCTAAGACAAAGGTAGTGAATATAATAATATTTGGCTAATGTAGATTTTAAAAAAGCTTAGCTTATATATGGACTTCCACTGATTCAACAAGTCTACCTTTTTTTATGTAAAACTGAAAAATTCAACTGTCAAGTTTTTGAAGTAAGCCTCTTTAAAATAAATCATTTATAAGGATGTATGTACCCAAGACTCCTAATGGAGCTGAATAAAAGACAGTTTCGGGGATAGGTACAATGCAAAAAATTCAGAAGGTAAACCATATCTAAATTTATGAACATGATTGATTGCTTAGGAATAAGTTAGTGATATAAATTTAGAAGGAGAAAGACATTCAAATGAAAGACCCAAAGTGTTTCGTCATTACTTCTCAAATTAGCTCCCCTAATTTGTCTCTTCTCACCAATACAATTTTCTTAACGAGATGGTATCACATCATTTTCTAATACTCAATGTGTTGTAGGCCAGTGGTTTTCAAAGTGTGGTCCCTGGACCAGCCAGACCAGCATCCCCAGAGAATTTGGTAGAAATGAAAATTATTGGATGCCACTCCAGACGTACTGCATCATAAATTCTAGGGTGGGACCTGGCAATCTGTGTTTGAACAAGACCTCCAGAGAATTCTGATGAATATGAAAGTTTGAAAACTACTGCTCTAGGCCAATTGTCTCCAAAGACAGCAGGGCTGACATATTAGATAGCACTGTTATAAATATTTAGAACAAAAATATGGACTTTGCAAAATGAAAATGGAAAGTGGTATTAATTGTTTTTATATTGGGCTTTGCATTTCATATCTATTAATATTTTCTCATATCTGATAGGTAAGAATCTTATTTTACTTTCTTTAGCTGGAAGTGATATTAAGCTATTCAGATACAGGCCATTTGCATATTTTTCCAGTAAATCAGTTCATGTCCTTTGCCCATTGTTTAATGACTTTTACTTACAGAGTTTTAAAGATTTTTTATATTCAGGAAATTAATTAATACTTGGTTAAATGTGCTAAAAATATCTCTTCAAGTTTCCTGTTTACATTTGTCTTTACAGAACTTTAAGCATTTAACTTTTTAAAAATATTTAAAAGCATTTTGCTTGGGACACCTGGGTGGCTCAGTCATTAAGCATCTGCCTTTGGCTCAGGTCATGATCCCAGAGTCCTGGGATCGAGCCTCGCATCGGGCTCCCTGCTCCTTGCCGGAAGCCTGCTTCTCCCTCTCCCAGTCCTCCTGCTTGTGTTCCCTCTCTCACTGTGTCTCTCTCTGTCAAATAAATAAAAATCTTAAAAATAAAATAAAAGCAATTTGCTTCCATGGCTTCTGGGTTTGTGTCAAGCTTAGATAGACCTTCCCCACTTAAGATTATAAAAATATTCACCCATCTTTTCTTCTAGCACTTTATGGGTTTTATTTTTACATCAAAATATTTGATCCATCTGGAATTGATGGTGATGTGAAGAGTATGGTAAAATTCGGCATTATTTTTCTTTCTCCAAATGGCTGACTAGTTCCCAGTTTCTTTTAAGGAATGTTACATCTCTTGTTTTGCTAATTTGCTATGCATCTTTATCATGTACTAAATTCCCATATTACTCAGGTCTGTTTGCATACTTTCTGAAATCATGTTCTGTGGATCTGTTTGTTCCCATGCCAGCACTGTACTGCGTAGTATATAATACATTTTTATAGCTAATGAAAACGGTCTCCCTTCATGTAAACAACCTGAGAGGTCAAATTCTATATTGAATATATTAGAAAAGTTTACTGCCACCCATCTGAATGTTAAATAAAAAATTTTTTGAAATATATATAATCAACTAATTTTAAAAATTTACAGTATAATTTATAAGGTTTATCTAAAATGAAATGCACCTGTGTAAACACCTCAGGGGGTCAAGGACTAATCCTGGCTTTAGATATTTGAGTTGAGATATTTAGTGATAAAGGTATTGTATAAATTTGGTAAGGTAAATAAACAGGCTGTTTACATGTTTATAAAATAAGGTAAATAAGCCTTAAATAAATAAACTAAAAATAAGGTAAATAAACCTCAAATAAACTAAAAAAAAAAGGTAAATAAACAGGCTGTTTACATGTTTATAAAATTAGGAAACATGATACAATTGTTTAACAGTGTATACACTCTTAGTAATTAAAATTATCCTACTTTGCAGGAACCTAGATGTATTATCTTGGAAAAATAACTTAAAACATGGTATACATTATCATTGAACAAAGGAAGATGTGAAGAACAATGCATGTTTAACAGTCCCTTTCATTCAGTGTGAACATTATTTAGAACATTTTTACTCTGCATATGAGTAAAAGTTGGATAGGACTGATAATCATGCTAAGAAAATTAGTTATGCTATCTATGTATGCAAGCAACAAAAGGATACCTTAACTACATTGTGAGGGAAGCTGAAGGAAGGAAAAGTCATCTTTCTTGCTAGCTGCCTTGACATTCATTTCTGTCCCTAAGTCCCTTGGCTTGTGCCTCTTTCAAGCATCATATGAAAACCACGTTTCCCCTGAGGTTACCTCAGGCCTCACTATTGTCCGCCCCCCCCCCCACCACTGTCCTGCCCTCACATCTCCCCCATTGCCATGGAAAATTTGCTTATCTCTTTTCATTCTCAATTCTGAAATTTTTCTTTCAAATCGGTGATGTAAGCTGCTTTCCAGCTAAGTCTTTTAATTTAAATTTCCTTTCTCTCCACCATCAAGGATTCTTTCTAGAAAAAAAGTGTTAACTCCTCTTAAGAAGGGCTTTAATATACTTCACGTTCCCACTTCTCAAGGCCAAACTAGATTTTTCAGTTTAAGTCAAGTCAGCTTAAGTTAGTGGCTTCCAATGTTGTCTTTGAATCAGCCACTGGTTCATGACTTACTGGTTTTTATAAAAGGAAATTCCCACATGTTTTTCACACGAATTACTACTTTTTAAATGCTATCTTTTTGTTTTCTCATGGATAGTTTACAAAATCCTTTCCATTATTTTTGTTGAGAACCTCTCCCCACCATCGTACCACCAACCATCACCAGAAGTGGGACTAGTTAAGGGTATGTGGTATAGTCTTTTGCCCTCCTAAGGTTAGTTTGTGTATTCCCTCAAATTTTAGGCTAGTGCTGTGAGGACAGGGAGAGGCAGAAAGGGGATTGTACTGCCTTCATCTCCCAGGAGCTATGGTCCAGGTGTTGGGTGGGGATGAGGGCTTCCCTGGAGAGGGTGAAGGGAGGGGGTGTATGTCAGGGGGTGGGAGTGATGGGCAGATGACTGTTAAGCTTCTCTCTCACTCTACACAAGTTCTATGCTTAGACTCAACATAACTGAGTCCAAGTGGTGACTGTGGTAGAGAATGAACATCTACAGGCTGCCTTTTCTTTATTTTAAGCACTTTGAAAGCATTAGGAACTGGAAGATGATTATTAATGATAGGTATGAATAGCATATGCCGATGATTCCTGAGGCACCATTGAGTGGCTTAATATTCAGAATACTGAAGCAGTTTAATACAGACATGATAATATACATTAGAAGCCAAAATAAAAACCAAAAGAAATAAAGGATTTATTTTAAAGGCCAGTTTAACAAGATCTTGCTATCTGTAGTCCCATAATTCATTAGGTGAAAAAAGTCTCACAATATCGAAAACATATACTGCAAAACCAAGTTACTATTGTACCTTTTGTAATTCTGAAGCATAAAACAGTTCATTTCAGAACATACCACTCAGGCTGCAGAGTCAACATTTTTTGTATGGAAAGGTAAACACTCCTGTCTTCCCTATTGTGTATTCAGGTTACTTATTTACAGTCACATGGGGAAGGAAAAAACACACACTAAAAAAATGACCAAAAAGTTGTTTTGAGAGTTAAATGATCTGAGTGGCTTAGCAAGACTCATTTTGACATGAATGTTTTCACTGGGCCAGAAAAATACATCTATCCCTAACATATGATAGAATGCTAGGTATCATTCAATGAAGTCATGTATCTTGGTGATGTCTACATTTAGATAGAGAGTTTCCTTGAAATTGGCTTAAAAGTTATTTAAAATAAAAGAAAACACATGGAAAAGTGCAGATTTGAAAAAAATAAAGGAAACTCTTCATGAATTATTTATTGAGCATTTACTATGTGCTGTTCTAAATGCAGATAATTGAGCAGTGAGCAAAACAGAAAAAAGCCCATTTCCTCATGGAGCTATTATTTCAAAATGGTAGACTGAATCACAATTTGCATTTATATCTTAATCCCTATAGGTAAATTGTATCAAGAAGAGTCAACCTTGCTGAAAACATCATGACAAACTAGCAAACAGACTAATATAAAATGCTAAGCAAAGGAGCTGAATGAAGTGAAGTTCTAACTTCTTTGTCAGTAAGAGCTTAAAACAGTGTCATATACCAGGAAGGCAAACCCAGAGGTGGAGGGTGGCTTGTCAAAGGTCACACAGCAAACCAGGGGAAGAGTTAGGGATGACATCTAGACTTTCGTATTCCTACTCCAGTGATCTTTCTATGGACTAGTCTGCCTCTACTTTTTAAATGGATCTTAATGATTTTAGAACCAATAAAATTTTCTTCCTGTTAAAGTAGCTGCCAATAAAAATCTATCTATAAACTTATTCTGATATGATGTGATAAAAAAGCTGGATATAAAACTATGTATTTAATATATTATCAATTTTTTAGAAAAGTAGACATGCATACATATGTATGGAGATTCTTCTTTATATTTTTGGTGTACTTTTCAAATTTTCTATAATGCACATCAGCTTTATATGGTCAGAAAATTACAACATGAGTTAAACCATGATGAACGTTACCGCCTCTACTCAACAACAAAAGTTTGTCCGAACTGCTTAGCGATAAGATGATTGCATGGTATTAACCAGACACCTAACAAGAAGCTTGGTAAGAAATGTGTCTAGGTGGAGATGACAGCCATCTATTCAAATGACCAAGTGACTTCAAGAAGCAATGGCAGCAGCCTCACCGGCGAGGACTGCGTTTATAAATGCGCTGTATTTATAAAGTGATACAATGGCATAAAGGGTCAGGTCAGCCCTGAGGGTTTCGCACCGGTCTTGACTGTGTTAGCAGACTTTCTGAAACATTTGACATGTGAATATAGGAGCCACAGGCCAAGGTGAGATGTTATTTACCAAGTTACTCTTTGACCAAAGTTTAAAAGCCAAAAAAACTAGCATTGTGTTTGAGGGTTTTTTTGTTTGTTTGTTTTTTGAAGTCAAGGAAAACCTTCATTGACACAATAAATACATTTAAGAGCAGGCAGTCATAGAGCCCAAGAGCAGAACTGCTTCTTGGTAAGTTACCACTCTGCTTCTGCCGCTCACAAAAGCCGTGAGCTTGCCGGGCTTGAGTTTTTCTGCCCCCCAAATGTCCGAATGTTCTCCACAGAGAACATTCTCTATCTCTGAGAATTTATGCTTTTAGAACACAGGCAGGGATCTCATCCTCTATCATCAGTGTCAGAGGACGTGGAGAAAGTTCCTCTTCAATACCACAGAGAGGAACAAACAATAATCAGATGGAAACGAACTGTTCCTCAGCGAGGGTACCTAGAAGAGGAGTCCACACGTTCTCTAGCTGTTTCACACCTCATCACAATGCGCACTGAGTGGCTGCTTCCCAAGAAAAGCCACAGAAAGGAAATATCATTAAGAAAGTGTCTCTGCCTTGCGGGGAGCTAGCTGTTCCCTCCCTTAAGCCCGACCTCGCCAAGGCTGTTGTCTGTTGTCAGGATGGAACAGGATGGAACAGGACTGCCAAGTGCAGCCCACAAACCTGCTCATTAGGCGCACCGACAGTGTTTGTTTTGGAACCATTTACCAACAAAGGAATGTGTCAGGCTGATTAGTGAGAAAGGGGTATGTGATGTGTGTGTGTTTGAGTCCAGATGAGGGAATAATCCAGGTATTCAGTCTGTTTGTGCAAGGACTGACAAAAACGAAGTCTGAACAAATAGGAGGCCGCAAGGAAAGACCAGCTTCTGGGCAGTGCTGCTCTCTCGTTCTCCTCTGGAGTTCCGATCCGCGCCCCAACCCCTGCCAAAAACTTCCTGCCTAAACATGAAACTCTCTTTCAAGACATGACAAACTGTAACTGGCTCCTTGAGAAATGGAAGAGTCTCTGTAAGGCTGCTGGCAAATCTGGGGTTTGGTGAGTTTCTAGGCACCTAAGTAAGCAACGACTTTGGGCAAAGCCACCTCTGCGTTTATCCTCCAGGGACAACTCAAAGGGAACGAGGGCACAGAACACACAGCCCTTAGTGGACTGCTCAAGTCGTGCTGAGAAGAACCATGCATCTCAGCATTTTCTAGGCAAGAAGTGATCCCATATTTTATAATAAAGCAGTTGCTTTCTCTCTTTTAAACAAACCTTTATAAGTTCGAGGACAGTTAGCTGTTTGGAAACCTCATGTGTGCATGACGTTTCAGGAGGGACAGGAAGTGCCAAGGCAAAGACCAAAGACCAGGCTGCAATAAGCTTGAGGGGCTCAGGGACAGGGTTGTGTGGACTTCCACGAAATGTAAAATGACACAGACCAATTCACAGGGGTTCTGGGACCCTGGGAGGAGCCTCTATGTTCTTCAGTACAAGCTGGGCCTTTCTGAAATTTGGCCAGGTGGATGAAAGCAATGGGGCTCGGGAAGGCTTCTTTTTCAGTAAGTTAATCTAACAAAATTGGTTTTTCGAATGAAAAAGAGGAGAGGCCCTGTTAGAAATTCACCTGCTATGGGTTTTCTATGAGGCCAGTGTTCATTCTCAATAGACATATGTAGGAAGTGTTCTTGAAATGTGTGCAAATTGGACATGGTGTCAGACTGTTAAGGCAACCGGTAAGAGTTTGGTATTGATAAGTTCAGGGTTCTGAGCGCACTTGTTGTTTCTTGGAGGAGGGCAAGGAGTGACCAACTACTGTATACAAAGAAAAACTGGCAAGTTATGCTCATTCTGCTTCTCCAAACCTTAGTGCTTCAAAAAACACAGAACCCGTTTAGAAGAGTAACTGCTGAGCTACACATGACCTCCCCTCAATAGAAGAACACTTCCCCTGGATGCCTTCCCTGGGGCAAGTGAATGTTGGGAACCTGGACAGGCTGAGGTTCACACACGGGAACACTTTAAACAGTAGGTCAGTTTCTTCAAGTTTACAGGTAAAGCTTACGTATAAAGTAGTGAACTCAGACTTTCACTGTACTCCTCTCTCTTTGCAGTATGTCCCCCCAGTTTTATTGAGATATAATTGACGTTTAACATTTATTAGTTTCTGGTGTACAACGCGATGAGTTGATAGGTGTATATATTGTGAAATGACCACAATGTTTAGTTAACATCCATCACCCCATGTGGTTAAAAATTTCTTCTTGTGATGAGGACTTTTAGGATCTACCACTCCTTTAGAAACTTTCAAATATATGATATAGTACGTTATCTTAAGTCACCATGCTGAACATTACATCCCCAGACTTATCTTTCTTATAACTAGATAACTATAACTTTTTACCTTTTGACCACCTACCCTCACCCCCTGCCTCTGGCAACCACAACTCTGTGTCAACAAGTTTGGTTTTTTTTGTTGTTGTTTTTTTTAATTTAACATATAAGTGAGATTGTAAAGAATCTTTCTCTATTTCAGAGGGTGCAAGTATTTTAAAATTTCTTAACTAATCAGTTTCTTTAAAAAACTTTGCCAGTGTTCTTAATGAATGCACATGATATGGTAGGGAGAGCTGAACCAAACAGTAACTATTTATGGAATGCCTACTATATGGAATACACCAGACTCAGTGTTAAGTATAATCTTCTTACAGTATACCTACATGTAAATACAACCCCAAATGGTATAGGGGTCATAAAGTCTTGAAGGGCAATATTTTCCATATTGGAAAGCTTGTGGGGATGATTTGTATGTCACATGAAAGAATTAACAAAGCCAAATGGATCAGACAGAAAGGATGGAACTGATTTATGATAGTTGGTATATTTTGTAAGTTCCATGTTAAAATGCATGCCGAGTGTTTTTAAGATGAAGTATTTATGTACTTGTGATCTGGAAGCATTTCAGGATTCAGGAATGGCATCTTCACACAAATGTGTGCAGCAGGATGGTCTCTTCAGCAGCATTACATCTCTAATAGCCAGAGAAGATTAGTGATATGCAGAGATGTCAGAAAGCAAGCTGGAGAGGAAGCAATTTAAGGGTTTAAAAAAAAAAAGTAAGTCCTGGGTCACCATGTGGATATATGCGACCTTTTTGCTTTTATATTCACTGCTTTCCCTTAAGTTTTAGAGTGGTATCGGTCTACTCTGATGATTTGTAATTCGGAAGTTAGAGCTTTTATTTCTTATTCTCGATCAAGGAGGGTATGTGGAATTTTATTGCTGTTTTAACAGAATGTTTGTCTTTCTGAAAGCTGTGCTTTCTTTTTTCTAGGAGTGTAAACGTTGGATTAGGCTTAAGTTCTGTGTTCCTGGATCTTACTATTGTATTTAAAATCTTGTAACTTGGATTTTAGTGTTTTCCTGTTTAAATCAGAGAGAGGCATGTAATTAATTTGTGTTGGAGAAGAAAGACTACCTCAGCGTAAAACTGTGGGCATTATCGTCTGAATGGAGGAGGTGTGATGGAGCAGCAAACGGGGATCTGCCTACTCAGCCCGAGTTAGGCACATTGTCAGCTCCCACAGGCACCCCTGGGCCTCGTGACCTGCCTAGCAATGTACAGAGGGGGGAGCTCCACTGTGGTCTCTCCCCACACACCATCGGCCATTTTATCAAAGAAAGGCGTAGTATCCCCCACCCTAATCTAACTCTGTCCTACTGCTCCAAGTGTAAAACCTTTCAGGATGGCACATATAGGGAGAATTCAAAATAACAGTTTGGGGGAGGCTTCTTTAATGACAGAGGGACGTAATATCTTCACATGTCTTTTAGGGGGTATCCTGCAAAAACGGTCTGAAGACTGTAGGTACAGAAGAAACTGTGATGGTTAATGGAAAAAGCATGGATTTTGGAGTCAGATGTATCTGGGTTCCAGTTTTGGCTTTATCTCTTGGGTCAAGTTCATTGCCTCCTCTGAGCCTAGGCTTCCCCATTATCAAATGGAGGGGACAGGATTCCCTCGGAGGACTGGCCTGAGAATGAAAGGACGAGATACGTAAACTGTTGGCATCAGGACCAGTACATATTAGCGTCACGTCCCTTCAACCCCAACACTGCCTCTCGGCCTGTCAGAGACCATGCTCTAAAAATTAATACTAGGACTCTATTGTTAAATGACATATTCATGAAGCTTCCTCCTACATAATATTTAATTCAATAAGGAAAAGAAAGTCTGCAGAGCTGACCTGTGTTTGACACATGGTCGTAATCAATTATGCATGTTAGAACCCAGTATATTCTAGTACTGAAATACATAAATCGGTGCTTTCGAGTTCAACATAGAGCTCTCTCACAGTTTTAGAAATCTTGCAACTGCTTTCTCACCGACAATGTCCAAACTCCTATGGGTGATGCCCCTTCTTGGAGCTCCAGGTCCACCCCCTAGACTGCGGCTCCTCCAACACTTCCACAACTAACTATTGGCCCAGTGTCTCTTAGTAGAGACTTACAATTGCTTGTGAGCGAGGAGCAGCCATGTTCACTGTGTGTCTCCAGAGTCCAGCCCAATGCACAAACACAGCATGCTCAATAACTCATTTATTCAAAGAATGGAGAGTTCCAGTGCTTGTGGATTCTTTTTTTTTTTTTTTAACTGAGTGGCAATTATGCTGTTCAAATGGTATTTAAACTTCTGAGGACACAGAGGTGTCGACTTTAGCAAGGTGGACGAGGATATATGGTGATGAATACACTAAACGCGTCATATCTAAGATTTTTTACCGATAGATTTTTAAATGTAATAATGGAAAATTTCAAACATATTCAAAAGTAGAAAGACTAGTATAATAATCCCCTGCATAGCTATCACATAGCTTCAACAATTATCTTTCATTTATATCTATTCCCTCTTCCCTACAGTCAATTATTTTTTGCCACCATCAGATTATTTTAAAGCAAATCCCAGGTTTCACATTACTTTACCTATAAAAATTCAGTTATGTGTAAATTTAAAAAATTACCCCATTATTCACATTTATTTTTATTTATCACATTTATTTATTCAGCATATCTTTATGGACATGTTTTCAAACTGCAATTTGATTTTTTTTTTTTTAAATCGGAGTGGGCAGGGCAAAGGGAGAGGGAGGGAGAGAATCTGAAGCAGGTTCCACATCTAGTGCGGAGCCCACATGGGGCTCAATATCACAACCCTGAGATCACGACTTTAGCAGAAATCAAGAGTCAGACACTTAAAAGACTGAGCCACCCAGGTGGCCCTGCAACTCAACTTCTGACTAAAGTTTTCCTTTAATAAATCTTTTATTAGTGTTTATTTTTGTCCTTTCCCAGAGACTTGCATAAACTGTTCCCAGTGTTTAACTGGAAACTGAACACCAAGAGAAAGCTCAGTGAATTCCTGGAAAGTATTATCAAACCTGGAATGCCAGGGAGGCTGGTGAGGACTCCTTTGCTCTTAGACATTTGTCCAAGCTTAGAGAGCTGCATCTGACCAAGAGAGAAACAGAACATTCTAAACCGCTATGTATTTCTTCTTGCTGGGTAAAGGGTTCCCTGAATCCACAGATGTGCTAATGTGGTCATTCTGATAATAAGAATCTGGCACCTCTCCCTATAGTCACAGCTATCTTAGAGGAGTGAGTCTTTCTTCTGGCTGTGATGCGGAATCAGATCACAGAATCTGAGACAGAGTCTCAGAGTATTAAAAAAAAATCCATTAAGTCTCACAGGAGATTCTGATATGTAGTCAGAGGGAAGCAAGCATCTCTCCCTTAGTCATGGGATGAATCCTGGGACCGAGGGCCTTGAAAAATGTGTGTGCAACCTAGCAACTCATGTTGGTTTCATATTCTCCAATAAAAGGAACCTGGGCTCCTTGGTGAAATGGCTACTTCTAGGATTAGGCCAAGAAATATATATGATGAGGCTGGGCCATCTGGTAGCACGAGAAAGTACAGAAATGATCAAAATAAAAAACCCCACAATGATTTGAGTATATCAAAGTGATACAGGAGCCAGCTATAAGAGCTGGATGGCCAAAGCTGGAATAGTGTGAGAAACAAATTAAGTAATCTTGGATTATAACCCAAAATGTAAAATAAATATGCATGTGTCCATGCTGGTACAAATAAATAACTTTGAAAAAATAAATGGGAAGAAGAGACAAATCACACAGGCAAAATTCCAAATAACTTTGTATAAACTCCACTCCTGAGGGAACTGGAGCATAACCTTCACTCTTTAAGTGTTGGATAATATGGGAAAGGTTGGGGGGAAGAGTTCCTACCGTGGAGAAACCGGACACAAACACTGCAGTGGTAAGTCACGCTGAGAGTATGTGCCCGTGGTCTGATGTGATGAGAATGGCACTTTGTGTCTGTGGTCTTCCTCCCCAAGTCCGTAAAACCCAGTGTGTTCAGAAGAAAAACATTAAGTCCATCCCCACAGAGGGTTTCCACAAAATGCTTGACTAGTCCTCCTCAAAACTGTCAATGTCCTAACAACAAAGTGTGAGAAATTGTCACAGTCAAGAGGAGCCTAGGGAGATATCACAACTACATATAATGTGGTATTCTGGAACAGAAAAAAACCAATTAGGTAAAAACTAAGGAAATCTGAAAAAGCTATAGACTTTAGCTAATAATAATGTATCAATATTGATTCATGAATTATAACAAATATACCATATTAATGTAAGATGTTAATGGGGAAACTGGGTGTGGGGTATATGGAAATTCTCTTTACCATCTTTATGATTTTTCTGTAAGTATAAAATTGTTCTAATAAAGTTTATTACATTGATCAGCTTTGGTGTTTGAGTCAACTGTTCAGTTGAATGCATTGTGGGGTTTTTTTTAAATAGATTTTATTTTTTAGGACAGTTTTAGATTGACAAAAATGAGCAGATAGTACAGAGTCTCCATATTACTACCCTCACCCCTAGTTTTCTCTATTATCAAAAACTTGCATTAGTGTGGTAAATTGGTTATGATGAATGAACTAATACTGATTCATTATTATCAACTAAAGTCCACAGTCTAAGGTTCACTCTGTGTTGTACAGTTCTATGGGTTTTGACAAATGTATAATGGGAAGAATAACTTTACTGCCCCACAATATTCCTGTGCTTTACCTATTCATCTTTCCTTATGTACTCTGGAGCTCCTGGTAATCACTGATTTTATTTTATTGTCTCTACGGTTTTGCCCCCTTTCAGAATGTCATATGGTTGGACTCATACAGTAGGTAGCCTTTTCAGACTGGCTTCTTTCACTCTGTAATATGCATTTAAGTTCCCTCTGTGTCCTTTTGTGGCTTGATAGTTCATTTCTTTTATCACTGGATAATATTCCATTGCATGGATATACCACAGTTCATTTATCCATCCACACATGAAAGACGTCTTGGTTGTTCCCAGTTTTTGGCAATTATGAGTAGATCCACTATAGACATCTGTGTGCAGCATTTTGTGTGGACATAAATGATCAATTCATGTGTTATTTAGAAATATATTGTTAACCCCCAAATATGTTGGAATTTTGCAAGTATTGTTCTGTTACTGATTTCTAGTTTAATTACATTATGGTCTGAGAGCGTACTTTGCATGATATCTATTTTTGTAAATTTGTTCAGATGTATTTTATGGCCCAGAATATGGTCTCTCTTGTTAAATGTTCATGTGAGCTTAAGAAAAATGCATATTCTGTTGTTGTTGGATGAACAACATGAATTAGCAAAGATGTCGATTAGACCCAGTTGACTGACAGTGCCTTTCAGTTAATGATATGCTTAAACTGATTTTCTGCTGCTGGATCTGTCAGTCACTGCCAGACGGGTGTTGAAGTCTCACTAATAGTGGAGATATATGTACAGTTGTGGGTTTGTCTGTTTCTCCTCCTAGTTCCTATTAATTTCTTTGTTGCATGTATCTTGACTCTGCTTGTGCATGTTGACTACTGTGTCTTCTTGGAAAACTGACCCCTTTATCATTAGGTAACGCCTCTCTCTATCCCTTTGTGAAGGATTGGTATTATTTCTTTAAATATTTTTTTTTTTTAAAGATTTTATTTATTTATTTGAGAGAGAGGCAGTGAGAGAGCATGAGCAAGGAGAAGGTCAGAGGGAGAAGCAGACCCCCCGTGGAGCTGGGAGCCCGATGCGGGACTCGATCCCGGGTCTCCGGGACCATGACCTGAGCCGAAGGCAGTCGTCCAACCAACTGAGCCACCCAGGCGTCCCTATTTCTTTAAATATTTAACAAAATTCATCCGTGAAGCCATCTGGTTTCTTTATGGGAAGATTTAAAAATGACTAACTCAGTTTTTTTACTTGTTATAGGGCTATTCATATTTCTATTTCTTCTTGAGTCTATTTTGGTAATTTGTCTTTCTAGAAATTTACCCATTTCATCTAAGTTGTCTAACTTGTTGGAATAAAGTCATTTATGCTATCTCTTTATAATTCTTTTAATTGCTTCTTCCTTCCTGATTTTGAGTAGTTGTGTCTTTTCTCTTAATTTCTTGGTCCTAGCCAAAGAGCTGTCAATTTTGTTGATTCTTTCAAAGAAACAACTTGTGGTTTCATTGATGTACTCTTTTTCTATCTTTCATATCTCATTGATATCTGCTCTAATCTTTACTCTCTCCTTTCTTCTGCTTGCTTTGGATTTAGTTTGCTCTTTGTTATCTAGACTCTTAAAGTGGATTTTTTTCGTAATGGATTTGAGACTTTTTCTCTTTTTTTCTGACATATTTTTCATGATATGTTTATAGCTATAGGTTTCACTCTAAGTACTATGTTAGCTGCATTCCATACATTTTGACATTTTATATTTCATTTTCATTCATTTCAAAAATTTCATATTTCTCTTATAATTTATTTTTTCTTTGACATATAAGTTTTTAGGGTGTATTGTTTAATTTCCAAATATTTCTCAGAATTTCTCAGATTTTTTGCTATTGGAGATCTTAATTCAGTGTATCAGAGAATATACTTGGTATGGTTTCAATTTTTAAAGAATTTATTGAAAGTTGTGGGGCACCTGGGTGGCTCAGTTGGTTGTGTCTGCCTTTGGCTCAGGTCATGATCGCAGGGTCCTGGGATCAAGCCCTGAATTGGGTTCCTTGCTTAGTGGGGAGTTTGTTTCTCCTTCTGCCCCTCCCCCATGCTTGTGCTTGCTCGCTCTCTCTCTTGCTCTCAAATAAATAAATAAAATCTTTAAAAAAAACTTATTTTGTGACCTAGCATATGGTTTACACAGTTGGAAGCATTTTTAATTTAATTATTTTTTATTAAACATTGATTGTAATATACATATACCATATATATATATATATACCATAAAATTCATTCTTTTAATGTATACAATTCACTGATTTTTAACATATTCAAAAGACCTTGTAACCATAACCACAGTAATTCTAGAACATTTTTGTCCCTCCTAAAACAAATCTGTACCCATTAGGAGTTACTCTCTTTCCTTTCCCTGATGTCCCTGGCAACTACTAATCTACTTTCTATCTCTATATTTGGCTATTTGGGACATTTCGCATACATAGAATATAAAATATGTGGCCCTTTGTGTCTAGCTTCTTTCACCTGGCGTAATGGTTTTGAGGTTCGCCTACCCTGGCAGTCAGGTTCCTTTTCAGGCTGAATTGTATTCCATTGTATGGATATACCATATCTTGTTTATCCATTCATCAGTTAATGGACATTTATGCTGTTTCCACTTTTTGGCTATTATGAATACTGCTGTGAACATCTGTGTACAAGTTTTTGTGTGGTGTACATTTTAAAGAAATCTATAATCTCTAGGCTATGAGGTGGGGACCTGTATTCAGGAAATGAGGTTGGAATGTATGTGTGTGTGTGTGTGTGTGTGTGTGTCTTTCTGTGTGTGGGGCCAACCCAAGTTCCTGTATGTTTACAAAGAGTCTTTGGGTTTAAGAAGAGGCCAGAAGGGCTGAGTCAACTCTTAATATCTTCTCTTCACCCTACATGCTTCAGCCCGCCCTGGCTACGTGCTTTCCCTTCTGTTCTGAACCACAGTGTAAGTGAGCCCTGCTGGGTGGGAAATGAGGCATGATTTCATGGCCAAAGAAGCCAGTGCACAGACACATAAACAGTATATATTTCTACGATGCTTTTGGAATGAAAGGAAAATTGATATGTATCATTTTGTGATTCAAGAAAAGCAATAGTAAAAAACCCCACTCTCAAGTTAGTGGGGGAAGAAAATCATCCATCAATCAATGAATGTGATGATGCCCAAATATTACTTTGGTTAGAAAAATAATCCCACACAAACTCCCACTTTTCTCTTCTTTGGATCCTAAAACTTTCATCACCACACTGCAGCGCATCTGTGGAGAAAAGCATGTGGTGAGCCAGACAGCTGTTCCCCAGTGTCTTGTAGTTTTATTCCTGGCGGTAGGTCTAGTTTTAGCTTTACTCTAAGACCGCGATTTCCCATGGCCGATCACTTAGCCCTGAAGTGTTATGAGGATTCTTCCTCCCTGATCCTCATTCTAAAAATGAATCTGAACACGCTTCATTACCTAAGAAGGCAGAGATAGGTGATGTTTCTTTGCAACTCTTATCTCATTCTGGATAAGGATAGTGAAGTGAGCTGGGAATAAACAAAGGAAACCAAAGGGTAAAAAGTGTTCTCCAAGAATAAGGGAAATTGGCTACAAGGTAAGAGACAGAGATACAGTACTTGACTGAAAGTTGTCCTGATCTGACCAAGTAAAACAGCATGTGGCACATTCAGGTGTACTTCTGTAAGACAAGAGATTGTGTACCTGCTTGTTGAAATATCTTCAAAAGGGTAGAGGATCTCTCCGTTGTTACAGATTTCACAGATGAACCCCTTCTGGCTACAAAGACTGCAGCTGTACACGTGTGAGGTGGCAAATTTAATGACCTTGCCCAAGAATGGCGCCAGCTTCCCCTCTATCACCTGCAGAAAGAGAAATGGGACAGGGAAGCAAATCCATTGAGAACAGAAGTCTTGTAGACACAGGAGGACTAGAATTCCTTTCCTTTACACAACAGGAAAACCTCTAATTATAATTTCTCAGCAACTCTGAGAAAGAAAAGACGTAGTACTTTCACTCCAAAAGCACTGTCTGGAAAATGAAGATGTTGAAACTTCTTCTGTATTCCTCTTTC
Source organism: Mellivora capensis (assembly GCA_004024625.1). Classification (NCBI taxonomy): domain Eukaryota; kingdom Metazoa; phylum Chordata; class Mammalia; order Carnivora; family Mustelidae; genus Mellivora; species Mellivora capensis. The sequence goes on along the minus strand of PISX010004727.1, from coordinate 92,195 downwards.
TCTATAGTGTGATATAGGGAATTGAGGACAGACAAAGGGGGAACACTACTTTATAACCCAACTTACTGTTATGGTTGAGGTATGGTTGAGGGTGTGGTGGATTTCCCCAAATAGAAAACAGACAAGGTAAATTATTAATGTAGAATTTTATGTTGTAAATTCAATAATATCTATCTTCCGATGAGTTAATAGTACAGCTTTTTTACCATCTCCCCTAAAACATGTAACAAATGTGGAAAAATAAGTTTCCTTTGCTGCTAAGTATGTGAATATAAAGAGGCTACAACCTGACAGTCTGAGAGCCACATTGAGCCTAAGGTTTTTTGTTTGTCTGTTTTAAATCTCTCAGTGTTTTAGAAAATGAGCCAATTTGATAATTGGGAGATTTTACAGACAAATTCAGAATTTTGGCTTCTTCTGAAAAATCATCAGATTTAACAAAAGTAGGCCTGAATTCCTATATGCTGAGGATCCTGGCTGTGACTAGGGGCTGCTTGCTCCTACTGAGGCACAGGCTCTAAAGTCCGCCGTTGTCGCTTCTAGGTCCTGCTGTTTTCCATCTGCCTGCCTCTCACCATTACCATGATGGAACCAATGGCTAGTCAGATCCTTCCTCACTTAACTAACACTGAATAGGCCTCCAAGTCTTCAGCAGTTCAATACTAACAAGAAAAAAAATCTGCCTTCTCTCTCATTCATGCATACACTTATACATGCCGATTTTGATATAAAACAATGAAGATTAAATTTAATTTGGAAATAGCTGGACATAACTGGTAATATAGCTGGATACTTTCAAATAAATACAGAATTAAAATGACAATTTTACAAAAAAATAACATCTGAGAGAAATGTAGTAAATCATACTTAAAGAGAAATTAGGATATCAAGGTGAATAACTAGCAGTAGCAGATAAAAAGACTATAAGGAATGTAATAATGTATTTTGCAAAAAATGAAGCTATACATAATACTGGAGACAAAAAACTCAAAGTGGTTTTTAAACATCATGGAATAATCTTACGATGTTTTAAAAATGAATGTAACAGCAGTTAACTCTAAGGAAGGCAACAGTTGGAAAACCAAGTCTTTCACTCTGTATGTATGTGTGTATATATATAGCTTTTTTGCATTTTAAAAACTTTTTTTTCAAACATTTTTATATTAAGATGCATAAAAATAAGGTTCACTGCTTTATAAGATTGGATTTTTCTTCTTCTTAATAAAGGGGGTGGAGAATATGCTGGCTGTCTTTTGAGTCAAGCAAGTGCATTTTCCACTACTCTTTCACTTAATCTCCTCTGCACTTCCTTCAGGAAGCCATAGGTTGACCTGCTTTTATTTATCTTTTCTTAAGAACAATTAACTTCAATAAATCCCAGTAACATGTACTCCTAATACCACCACATGATACACACTTTCTAAGAAATAACCACTACCAAATCTTGTACCAACCACCGGTAAACACTTTCCAATGTGTCATAGGGTTATTTCTGAATTGCGGTAACAATAGTGCAGCTGGGTTTGGTTTTACTTATGTTACTCTTTCCTAAACAACCAATGTTAATGACACATGCTGAGATGCACTAACAAAATACAGTCCATTTAGAGGAAAACATCAGGATATAGCACAGTCCGGAAACCAGGTGAGTAACAGTTGTTTGGAGGAACTGAGGGTGTAAAGGGAAGACGTGGAAGTTATCGTCTGGGATCTAAGGAGAAGACTGGTCATCTTATGCACAAAGGTTTTTTTCTGTTTTAAAGATTTTATTTATTTGAGAGAGAGACAGAGAGAGAGGAGGGTTGAGTGAGAGGGAGAAGCAGACTCCCCACTGAGTGCGAAGCCCAATGTGGGACTCAATCCCAGGACTCTGAGACCATGACCTGAGCTGAAGGCAGAGGCTTAACTGACTGAGCCACCCGGGTGTCCCGTAATTTTTTTTTTCTTCTCTATTAGGGAACTTCTTTGAGATAAAGGCTGTGAACAATTTGAAGGCTTTTGAAATATTTCACCAAATTTATACTGACAGAAATGTAAATTTCTTTCTTTTTTTTTTTTAAGATTTTATTTATTTATTCAACAGAGAAAGAGAGAGATCACAAGTAGGCAGAGAAGCAGGCAGAGAGAGAGGGGGAAGCAGGCTCCCTGCTGTGCAGAGAGCCCGATGTAGGGCTCGATCCCAGGACCCTGTGATCAGGACCTGAGCCGAAGGCAAAGGCTTAACCCACTGAGCCACCCAGGGACCCCTGTAAATTTATTTCTACCTGGAGACTTTGATAAGCTTTAAAAAATTAATCTTGGTGGCTCAGTCGCTTAAACATCTGCCTGGGGTTCTGGGATCAAGCTCTGGTCTCTCTCAAATAAATAGAAAAAAATCTTTAAAAAAATTAATTTGGGGACTGGTATCTTTATAATATTTATTCTCCCTATCAAAGAACCTCCCCTATATCTCCATTTTATTAAATCTTCATTTGTTATTGCTTAAAAAATTTTTGGTTTTTTTTTTCCCCTTATATAAGCCACTCACCCTATTATTTAGGTTATTTCAAGGTTAAACTTTTATATAATATTTTTTCTTATTAGCTATTGCTGGTATTTACAATATATTGACATTTGTGTATATCTTATACATATTACTGAATTTTCATGAATGCAAATAATTTTTAGGTGAATCTTTTGGGTTTTCTGAACATAATAACTTGGTCCCTTCCTTTCTAATATTAAATCTCTTACTTATGTTCTATGGCTTATTTCATCATCCAGTGATCCTAAAATAATTTTATGTAACAGTAGTGTTAGTGGATATTCTTACTACTTCCATGAGATTCAAACTGGAAATTATATAGTCTACAGTGAATGGTTCATTTTTCTCCATCAAACACATATATATTGTCATTTACCACGTTTATTAATCCCCTCTCCTTTTAAATAATGTCTTTGAGATATAATTCATGTGCCATGTAATTCACCTATGTAAAGTCTACAATTAAATGGTTTTTAGTACACTCACAGAGTTGTGAACCATCATCACGGTCAATTTTAGAACATTTCATCAACACTTGCAAAAAGCCCTATACCTATTAGCAGCTACTCCCTCTTCCCCTGTAACCTGTCTCCCTTCCCCCAAGCCCTAGGGAACCAATAATCTTTTTTTTTTTTTTTTTTGTCTCTATAGATTTACCTCTTCTGGACATTTCATATAAACAGACTCATACAATATATGGGGTTTTTTTTGTGACTGGCTTCTTTCACTCAGCATAATGTTTTCAAGGTTCACGCTGGTTCTCTTTTGAATATCTCTGGTGCAAGTCTTTTCTTCCTATCTTGCCCCAGCTATTATCACTCCTCTCTAGATTAATGAAATCATCTTCTAGTTTTATTTTTGGATGCCAGTCTTTTCCCTTTGGCCCATCCAGCATATACACTAATCAGTTTTGGATATCATTTTTACCAAGTATCATCTCCTTTCGAATCTTGGTGAATTCTTATTTTGTTATTAGTAAGAACGCTTCACTCATTCATTTCATAAAATTCTATTGAGTGACTATGTCCTAGGTACTCAGTGTACAAGGGAACTGGACAAGACCTGAGCTTACATTTTTGCTTGGTGTGCAAGTGTCTCTAAAAGTTGATTCTACACTACTTATCCAAGCTTATTTTCCGTTTCTTACTATGTATCTTCCATTGCGAGAAAATTTTTCCCTGTATAGAATATGCTTCCTCTTTCTCCTGTGCCTTCAGTCATGTCATTTCCTCTATCTCAGGTTTCACTTAACACTTATTTAAATTTCAGCAAGGCTTCATGGCTCAGATCTAGTCAGCTTGATCTGGAAAGCCATCGTTGGCTACTTCAGCTGTTACAGATCTCTTGTGCTTCGTATGATTTACTTTTATATCATAAAATTTAACACAGAACTTGATGCTGTTTTGTACTCTTTACTGTTGTTTAACATGTGATTGTTTAGCTTATCCAACTAGACTGAACATATAAAAAATACTACCTATAAAATGGTGATTTCATATGGAGCAGTCTAAGAATGTAAATTGCTTGAAGGCAAAGACTGAGTCTCACGCTTATTTTAAATATCCTCTCTCTTCCACAGACACGAGTTCTTGCTGACTGACCAGGGATGCCTTCCTGTTTTTCTCCCGGGCAGCAGCAGTTGCATGTTAGGGCTGTCTTTGTGTCACAAATATTTTCAATGATTCTGCTGTGTGACTTAGGGAGGAGCATAAGGAGTGGGTGGAGCTGGTGGCTACTCAGCTGTTCAGGAACTTCTTTTTTTTTTGCTGCTTATACTTGATTAATTGTTCTTCCTATTTGTTAGCTTACGGTCATGGCCATGTGCCAAAGAGCTGAAGATGCTGAAAGTTTTTCCTCCAGAAAAGTGAGGTAATAGTCTGTGCATTTATTTTAGAATTTACATACGATTCTTTAATATTATAGAAAAGAAAACTTCATACTTACAATTTTCCAGAGGTACAGATAAATTTAGGAGGTTTAGAGCCTGTCTTTGAATACAACTGCTAACAGCATTGGAAATAGAAACGCTCTTCCGGCTTCTGGTCTAGAGGTTTCATCACTAAGAGAAGTTAAGTGCTAGGTGTGAAATCTCCTAGAGTTCTTTTTAAAAACTAGACATTATAGGGGCACCTGGGTAGTAGCTCATCCGGTTAAACCTCTGCCTTCAGCTTACATCAGGATCCTGGAGTTCCTGGATCAAGCCCCATATCGGGCTCCCTGCTCAGCAGGGACTCTGCTTCTCCCTCTGCCCTTTACCCTACTCTCATGCGCTCTCTCTCTCTCAAATAAATAAATAAATAAAATCTTTTAAAAAGTGACTACATCCTTTAAAAAATAAAAATCAGGTATATCTTTGTTCTGGATAATTGCTTAAAAAGAAATCAAGTGTCCTGCCTCCACCACCTCCTCCTGCCTCCAAGAGTCTTTGTAGCTTTCACTCCCAATTCCTAGCCATCTTGGTGGGGGCCCGAGGTTAGGGACATATTCCATAAACATCACGTAGATGGTGGCCTCAAAGAAGACCAAAGCCTGAGGAGCCACTACCTTCAGGTTCCATCTGAGAACAAAGTAGAAAAGAGCTGCCAGGTTGCCAGTGGACCTGGAAAATGACTATGGTTGGACAAAGTCCAATGTCCAACAAGCCAGCAAGTTGGCCAAAAAGGGCAAAGCCTGAGAGAAGTCAGACATGAGAATTCTTCTATGTCAGACCCCAACTGGAGCTCCTGGCTAGGCAGTGTTACTGCCTTGAGAAACAGCCATCGTCAACAGGGCCCGGCAGGGTAAAAGTTCTACGAACTGTGAATTTAGATCAGAGTTGATCCAGGGGATTCTGATATCACTGAGAGCAAGTCAGGACTGATCAGGAGAAAGTAAACCACAAAACTGCTTCCTTAATAAAACCGGCCAAAGCTTGTTTAAAAAAACAAAACAAAACCAAATCTGACTTTCGTCGTTTTTGCTTCTTGACAGCTTGGCTGTATTTTCTGGTGTGTGGTAGTTTGATTCATCTCTCCCAGAGAGGCTGACATTACAGAGTTTTCCATACTGCCTCAGAACTTAGTTGTCTCTGGGTACTGGGAAGCAGCAGAGTGGAAAAGGCAAAGCTGATCTGAGTAAAAATTCTAGTTCATCCGCCTTCCAGCCACGAGACACTGGCAAGTTACTTAACCTTTTCAAGCCTCGGTTCCACAACAGAAAAATTAGGATAATATCTACCTTGCAGGGTTGAGGATGGATCAGATCTAATAAAATGAAAGCACTGGACACAATGTCTAACTTAGAACAAGTGATTAATAAATAATTGCTTACAATTAGTTTATCTTAATCTAAACAGAAACTTTTATGATTTAGATTCATTCCTTCTTTCAAATACTTGAGATTTACAGTAGAGGGGAGGAAAAAAGGACTTTTTTTAATATGTAATTTTTTTTTAAGATTTTATTTATTTATTTGACAGAGATTACAAGTAGGCAAGAGAGGCAGGCAGAGAGAGAGAGGAAGAAACAGGCTCTCCGCGGAGCAGAGAGCCCGATGTGGGGCTCGATCCCAGGACCCTGGGATCATGACCTGAGCCAAAAGCAGAGGCTTTAACCCACTGAGCCACCCAGGCGCCCCTTTAATATGTAATTTTTTTTTTTTTTTAAATATTTTTTTTTTTAAAGATTTTATTTATTTATTTGTCAGAGACAGAGGGAGAGAGAGCAAGTGAGCACCGGCAGACAGAGTGGCAGGCAGAGTGGCAGGCAGAGTCAGAGGGAGAAGCAGGCTCCCTGCGGAGCAAGGAGCCCGATATGGGACTCGATCCCAGGACGCTGGGATCATGACCTGAGCCGAAGGCAGCCGCTTAACCAACTGAGCCACCCAGGCGTCCCTAATATGTAATTTTTAAAGACTTTATTTATTTATTAGAAAGAGAGAGTGCAAGTAGGGAGTGGGGGAGGAAGAGAGAGAGGGAAAGAGGGAGAGGGCCAAGGGAGAGGGAGAGAGAGAATCTCAAGCAACTTCTGGGCCCAGCGCAGAGTCTGACCTCACAACTCTGAGATCATGACCTGAGCTAAAATCAATAGACACTTAACCAACTGAGCCACCCAGGCACCCTATATGTCATTTTTAAGTCATCAAAGTGTCTGTTTGGATGGGATCAATAGAAATTAAGGTAAAGAGGTCAGTTCCATTCCCTTTAATACTGCTAAGAATAAGAGAATGGGGCTTATATGGCAGGCATATTTATTTTTGCCAGGCAGAATGCTGGGGAGAGACATTTAACACATCTCAAGCTTGAGCTGAATCACTCATATAAAAGAACACCTTAGCAACACTGGGAAACTGTCCTTCTTAATCTTTTCTTACTTGTAATTAGCAGAGGTTAATATAACTTTGTAATAATCTGTCAAAAGTCACAAGGCCATTCCATGTTTAGCATAACAAAGAGAGTGGTTTTAGTTAGCCAGGTGGTCATTTCAGGATGTCAGGAGTGAAGGTGAACTAGACTGACATGAGGTTTATTTATCCTTCCACTTACTTTGCCCAAGTGGCCAGTCTACGTGAACAAAATCATGACAAAGTAATTAGCAGAAAACATCTGTAGCTCTTCCCACATCTCCCAACCCCCTGCACTTCTCCTTCGCCTTCTTCATACCAAACTGCCCCCTCTGCTTGAGAAAAGGCAGATGCCCAAAAGAGGCAAAATGAGTTTGCTTCTGTTTTCCATTATGCTTAATTTCTTGTACTAAGGAAAGTACTAATTCTGATTGACTTAGTTGGAGGGTGTGCATATGTGATTATTTCAGAGGTATTGTACTGGTAATCGAAGAATACACACTTTCATGTGTGATTTAGAATTATGTGTCCCCTCATCACATGCAAGGATAAGGACAAAAGGCAACAACATCAAGATGCTATCTTCTGCCTAATTTTGCTATTGTTTACTTTTGCAATCTTTCTACAAATTCTTTGCATGCATCATTTCAGGTACTTCTAAAACTCAAGGAGCCGTCCAGTGTCACTTTTCATCCTCCAGCTGGCTGACCAATATACCAACTATGCTGACCCTTCTTGTGTGACTGCAGCCCACGGAAGCGGCCTGGTTGAACTTCCAGCTCAGGGATACACACATTTTCCCCCTTTCTATTCTGGTCAAGACAGTCAGCATTGGAATTTGAGGCCTATGGCTTTCTTGCAGACTAAGACAACAGACTTTATTTGATTTACTTTCTTGCAGACCAATCAAAAATTACAATTAAGTTAAAAAATAACCTAGTGCTGCCTTCTCCAAACCACAGTTTCAGAAACAGCTGCTTATTACTCATGTGTGGCACCAGGAAATTGCAGTGTCATGTTCAAGGTCTGTGGCCAATAGAGATCTGTGGGATTGGCAAAAAGGCACATGATTCTTTTATGTCCATTACCTTCACTCCCTTGGCACCACCACACCATTCAAAATCTACGGGGGGAGAGGGACAGACCACTAGTAACTTGGGCAAGAAAAAAGAAGAAACTCTTTCTCATTGAATTTCTTTATGCATTGGCTCACTCCTTTCCCGTGATTTGTCAAGTTACCTTCCATTTCAATACAAGCATCCCTCAGCCATTGTGTAACATCTAGATTCTGGACAACTGTTGGGAATACTGTGATGAAGAGGGCTGTTGCACTTGACAAATGCCCCCCTGTAAAAGTCTAACCAGAAGACCCCATTCATGGTAAGCAAAGCCACCTGCCACTCACTAGTAACAAGCAAGCTTGATGAAATGAAAGACCCAAAACCATTACACACTGTAAAATGATTTCAAATATAATTTAGTTTGCATATGCTCGGCCAGAGGACCGTGAAAGGTTGTGGTCACTATTTTTCCTTTGAGTGCCATTTCTCAGCATTAACACGTGGGTACCATGAAGTCTATGATCTCGGTCAGGTGAGTTTGTGGAGAGCTAGGAAAAAACAGTCCATAGATTCTGCTCAGGTTTGAAAATCCTAACACTCATCTTCATGCAATTCTAAATTTTACCATTCTTAATCGTAAGTCCTTAAAAATAGAAAATAAAAAGCATACCACCATATTATTTTTCTTAAAAATAGAAAATAACTAGGGGCGCTTGGCTGGCTCAGTCAACAGAGCATGGGACTCTGGATCTCGGGGTTGTGAGTTCACCCACACTGGGCGTAGAACTTACTTAAAAAGGGGGAAAAGAAAATAACTAGTGTAATATTTTCCTATTTCAGAAAGTTTGTTAAAACCCCATTTTCCCAAAACTAGTCTTTGAGCTCCTTTTTTTTTTTTCTTTCTAAAGAGACAGGGATAGCATGAGTGGGGTAGGGGCATAGGGAGAGGACAGACTCTCTGCTGCTGCTGAACGTAGAGCCCGACGTGGGGCTGGAACTCACAACCCTGATCATGACCTGAGCTGACACCAAGACTGGCACGCTTAACTGACTGAGCCACCCAGGCGCGCCTGAGGTCCCTATAATGGCTCAGGGCTGGAGGTTGGGGCATAAACAAAACTTCTCTGATCAGCTGTTCCCCACCCCTCTCACGGGACAGAAACTTTGGCTAATCAAGCACTTCACTGCCGGGGGATTAGGAGGTTACCAATTAGCTCTTATCTGAGCTTCTCCCAAATGGGACAATTTCTACTTAGAGTTTGTAAACTATGTGACAATTTAATCTGGTTGATGTAATTGGGTAGATTTGTGAGTGGTCATCATTTCCATCAAATCGCATTCGGCCTCCTGCTGGAAACAGTCTCAGGGAATAAAAGAAAAATAACTTCAATTTCATTTAATAGGTGAATGGCAAAGACGAACCCAAGAACACGAATTTCTTATTCATAAAAACATATGGGCTGGGACAGAGTTTTTCTGCACCCGGTAACGTGCCTCCAGGGCCACTAGCTCGAGAACTTCAGTGGAAGCATCTGCAAAGGGTTAGTACAATTATGTGGTCCACGCGTTGTGAGCCCCAAGACAGGTCACATGGTCTGACTGAGGTACACATGTATTTATGAGGAAAATAGATTAAAGTATTTTAAATTGAGATAGTCCCAGAAAATTCTCATGGTACGGTCAGCAGAATTTTGCTTCCCTATTGAGTTACTTAGTTGTATGTCTGAAATAAATTATATGCAGGTCTCTAATGTTCATTTTGGCTCTAGTTAAGATATTACTGACTCGCTGAATAGTAATAAGGAGAAGCCCTAGATGGTCTTTTAAACTCATCTTCCTCACTTAATATCTGAAAAAACTGCAGCCCTGTGGTGATGTGAGCCACACGAGATCACCCGACCCGTTGGTGACAGATTCAGATCCCCCTTCCTTAAGGACCTTTCATTACTCTAGGAAGGGGCCTTTCTAAGGGCATCCGAGGTCAGACTGAAGCATCTGGGTTTGGTTCAGCCTGGGAAGTCTGAGGTCCCTGGGTGCCTACTGACCCACCATGTAGAAACAGAGGATTTCTAAACGAATTCAGTCCCCCTGGAGGCAAGATGCGCTGTCTACATCTGCATCGACATCTACCCACAAATTTGAACCGAACTGGATCTGCCTCTGGTTTACAGGAAGATTTTTTGGTCCAACATATTTGCTCCTTGTATAACAGTATTTGGTCACATCTTGTGTTGTTTTCTGACTATGAAATATGATTTTAAATATTACATTATTCATGGTTAAACTACTGGGAAAATCACCAGTTAAAGCAGCCACCAAGTTCTGTGACAAAAATGGACCTAATATCAACTTAAAGCCTAGCCTACTTACGAAAACTAGAGAAGCAACTTCGTAAAAGGAGAAGCAGCTATAGCTGGAAAAAGCAAAGCAAAACAAAACAACTCCCTCTATGCATGTACAGTGGGAGAAACAAGAGATAGATGGCTCTTCAGAGAGACCACTATAAAACATCTTACCAGAAAACAACAAGAGACTCCACATTTGAAGGGATACAGAGACACCAGGAGAAATAAAAGCAAAATTACCTGATCATGGAAGGATAGGAGAGTCAGAAAAGGCAGAAAGTAAAGGGAAGGAGAATTTGGGAAAGGATGGAAACAGAAGAGAAAAAAATTTTAAATAGTAAAGGCAAATTGAAACGCTCACAGAAAGAAACAAGGACAGCGCTGACGGAGGGCTGAGAGGGGAGGGAGGTGTCCAGGCTTCAGTCCCAGCCTTGGGGCTGGTGAGCTGCACAGCCCATTTTGTCAGTCGCTTCACTTCTCCGTGCTCGGCCTCCTCATCCACGGAATAAAGAGACGGCACTACGTCATTCAAAACTGCAGGATCAATAAGGATCCCTCTCCCTCTCAGTTTGAAGATTCTATGATTTTGTGATTAACCAACAGGGAAAACATCAAAAGGAGCCTGCTGAATACCCCCAGGAATGTAGAAAAGGAATATCTGGGGAGATAGATAAAAGGTGAGTTTAACCAGACTAATTAGAAGATAGCCAAGGAAATTTTCAAAAGAAGTGAAATAATGTCACCAGCTTTTTATTCCTCTGCTTGCTGAGTGCCATTCAAAGAGGGAGTTAATGCTTTTTAGGAATCATCCCCTCACAGGTGTGCAACCAGATATCCGTTTTCCTGAAGACGTTTGCAAATCCCTTCCTTTCATCAATGCATTTAATTAGTTAAAGTTTAGATAGCACTTAGGGACTAAAAGCACAATGTAAGTGCTCACCATTATTATTACTTAACAGCTTTTATGAGACCAGCAATGCCTAAGATTAGATGAGAAACCAAAATGAGTTTCTGGCTAGAAGGCTGTGATCTAGTAAGCGGCTGGGTTACTGGCGTGAGGAAAAACAACCCTGCACAGAAACCGAAGGAGGTGCTCTTTATTGGCTCGTGTGCCATTGTCTCAAGATGGCTGGTAATTTCTCTCCTTTGCCTCAAGGAGTCAACAAGCAGTAAACCACCACTCACCGCACAGTACTGATTATGATTTCGTACATCCTGTTTTTCAAGAATATTATCTGCTCTGTTTGTGGTGTCCATATGCTGGACATCTGTATACCCAGGATACAGATTCGACTATACATGGGAACTTACTATACAATAAAAATGGGGAAAGATAAGTTACTTAATAAATGATCCTGGGGTAACTGGTTAGATATCGTGGAAAAAAAACCCCTGAATCTCTAACTCATTCCATAAAAAAATAGCTGCAGATACATTGAAGATTTAAATATAAAAAGAAAGCTATACTGGGGCAACTGGGTGGCTCAGTTGGTTAAGCAACTGCCTTCAGCTCAGGTCATGATCCTGGAGTCCCAGGATCGAGTCCCACATCAGGCTCCCAGCTCCACGGGGAGTCTGCTTCTCCCTCTGACCTTCTCCTCGCTCATGCTCGCTCTTACTGTCTCTCTCTCAAATAAATAAAGAAAGAAAGAAAAAAAAATTTTTTTAAAAGAAAGCTATAAAAGTATTTTAAAACTACAAAAATATTAGAGAAAAATATTTACATGGGGCAAATATTTTATAATTTTAGAAGCCCTAGAAGAGAGATAAATATGAATAGATAAAATTTAAAAGTAAGATACAAAACACCACTTACAAAGTGGCATGACAATAACAAACTGGGAAGGACAGTTCCCATCATTACAAAAAAGTGCCAATTTTCTTAATATAGAAAGAGTTCTTTTAAAATAATAAAAACACCAATAATATAATTTAAATACAGGTTAATGAAATAAATAGGCAATTTATAAAAACTACAAATGGCAAATAACATAAAAGAGATGCTCAACCTTACAGTGGAAAAGCATACAAATTAAAATAATAGTGTGAAGTTACTTTTTATCAGATTGGCTAGGATTAAAAAACTATTGATATAGATAATTAATGCAGGTGTAGAAAAACAGGTACTCTCAAGATACTGAATGGAAGTAAGAGTTGGTTCCACCTTTTCAGAAAGTGGCAAAACTTCCCAAACTACAAAGCACATCTACCCGTTGACCTGGCGGTGTCGTATTCACTAACTTACACTACAGATGTAGTTACACAAGTGCTCAGGGAAATACATGAGGGTGTTTACTGCAGTACTGGTTCTAGTAGAGAAAGAATGCAGTGGTTAAAGATTAAGATAACTCTGGTGGCTCAGTTGATTGAGCATCGGACTCTTGATTTTGGCTCTGCTCCTGATCTTGAGGTTGTAGGGTTGAGTCCTGCAGTGGGTCCTGTGCTCAGTGGGGAATCTGCTTGAGATTTCTCTCCCTCTGCCTCTTCCCCTGCTTGGGCTTTCTATTTCTCTAAAATAAATAAAATAAATCTTTTTAAAAAAATTAAGATAACTCTATACTATGTAGCTGGTTAACCTTTATCTACTCAATGTGCACATGTGCCTAGAAGTCCACAGGATACTATTAAATGAGAAAGGCAAGATGCAGGAAGGTAGTATTGCTTGATCCCATTTGCAAAAAAATAAAAAATTAAATTGAATTAAAAATTAACATTTGTAATGTGTAGAAATGTCTAGAAGACAGACCAGCTATAGTTAATGAAAGCCACCTCTACAGAGTAGTATGTTGGGGGAGAGAAGGGCAGACTTTAAAAACAGAAATCTGTAATGAAATATCAGATAGGGAAATTAAGAAAACAATCCCATTTACAACTGCATCAGAGAGAATAAAACAGGGGCGCCTGGGTGGCTCAGCTGCCTTCGGCTTATGTCATGATCCTCAAGAGACCCGGATCAAGTCCTGCATCAGGATCCCTGCTCAGTGGGGAGTCTGCTTCTCCTGCTGACCCCCTCTCCACATGCTCTCTCTCTCTCACTCTCAAATAAATAAAATCTTAAAAAAAAAGAATAAAATATCTAGGGATAAATTTAACCAAGGAGATGAAAGACTACACACTGAGAGCTATAAGGCCGTGATGAAAGAAACTGAAGACACCAATAAATGGAGATACTCTGTGCTCACAGATTGGAAGAATTAGTATTGATAAAATGTCCATACTACCCAAAGAAATCTACAGATTCAGTTATATTCCTACCAAAATCTCAACAGCATTGTTCACAGAAGCAGAAAAAAACAATCCTAAGATTTGTATGATAGCCAAGGCAAATCTTGAGAAAGAAGAACAAAGCTGGAGGTATCATGGTTCCTGATTTCAAACTATATTACAAAGCTATAGTAATCAAATCCATATGGTATTGGCATGAAACAGACACACAGATCAATGGCACAGAATAGACAGCCTGGAAATAAACCCACAGGTATATGGTCAATTAATTTATAACAAAGAAGCCAAGAATATACAATGGGAAAAGGACAGTTTCTTCAATGCATAGTGCTGGGAAAACTGGACAGGCACATATAAAAGAATCAAACTGGACCACTATCTTATACAATGCCAAAGAGTTAACTCAAAATGGATTAAAGATTTGAATATAAGACCTGAAACCATAAAATTCCTAGAAGAAAACATAGGTGAAAGCTCCCTGACATCAGTCTTGTGAGGATTTTTTTTGGATTTGGTACTAAAAGCAATGGCCACAAAAGCAAAAGTAAATAAGTGGGACTACATCAAACTAAAAAGCTTCTACACAAAAAAGGAAACCATCAGCAAAATAAAACGACAACTAGTGAATGGGAGAAAATCTGTAAATCAGATATTTAATATACAAAGTATATAAAGAACTCCTACAACTCAACAGCAAAAACAAACAAACAAAAAAAAAAACTGATTAAAAAATGGGCAGAGGTACACCTTGGCCAGGGGCTGCACTGCCACCCTGGGCAACTCTGCCAAGGCTACTTTTGATGCCATTTCCAAAACCTATAGGACTCTCGCCACTGACCTCTGGAAAGAGACTGTGTTCACCAAGTCTCCCTATCTGGAATTCACTGACCATTTTGTAGAGACCCACACCTGAGTCTCTGTGCAGAAGACCCAGGCTCCAGCTGTAGGCATCACATAGTTTATTGTTTTTTTGTTTTGTTTTGTTTTTTAAAAGACTGATTGATCGATTTCACAGAGAGAGAGAGAGAGATTGAGAGGAGAGCACATGCACATGTGCAGGGGGAAGGGCAGATGAAGAGAATCTCAAGCAGACTTCCGGTGGAGCCCAACGAATGGCTCAATCCCAGGACCCTGAGATTACGACCTGAGCCGAAATCAGAGTCAGACGCTCAACCAACTGAACCACCCAGGCATCTCACCACCATGTAGTTTTATACAAGAAAAACAAAGTGAATTAAAGCTTGTTAAAAAAAGAAAAATGGGCAGAGGATCTAAATAGACATTTTTCCATAGAAGACATACAGATGGTCAACAAGTACATGAAAGGTGCTCAACATCACCAATCACCAGGGAAATATAAATCAAAACCACAGTGAACTATCACATTGCATTTTTTAGAATGGCTATTATTGAAAAGACAAAAAATAACAAGTGTTGGCGAAAAGGGGAACCCTTGTACACTGGTGGTGGGAATGTAATTTGGTGCTCCTGTTGGGGTCCCTTATCAAAGGAACTGAGACAGAGTGAAAGTTATGCAAAGCTTTATTCTATGCCAAGCATTAGAAGTTAGACTGACCGGCTGGGGGAACGAGACTGAGACAAAGTGAAAGTTATGCAAAAAGCTTTATTCTATGCCAAGCATTAGAAGTCAGATTGACCGGCCAGGGCCACCTCCGAAGAGAGCGACCCCCTCCTGATCTCACAGGCTGGTTTTATAGGGCATAACCGCAGACCCAAGGTATGTGGCTTCTATTGTTAAGGCGTTTACTCCCGGAATTAATACCCGGAACCGACACCAGGAACTACTGGGGCGTTTATTCCCGGAATGAAGTCTGTGGATGTAAACAACAATATGGCTACCTAGGCAATATGGAGTCGCTCTAGCTAAGCAGGCCCTAATAGTTAAACAGGTTTTAACATTAAATTGGCCCTAACACTCCCACTATGGAATATAGTATGGAGGGTCCTCAAAAAATTAAAAATAGAACCACCATGTGATCCAGCAATTCCACTTCTGGGTATTTATCTGAAGAAAGTGAAAATACTAACAAGAAAAGATATCTGCACTCCCATGATCACTGCAGCATTATTTACAATAGCCAAGATACAGAAACAATTTAAGTGTTCACCGA
This sequence comes from Mellivora capensis, assembly GCA_004024625.1. NCBI lineage: Eukaryota > Metazoa > Chordata > Mammalia > Carnivora > Mustelidae > Mellivora > Mellivora capensis. The sequence goes on along the minus strand of PISX010004727.1, from coordinate 76,588 downwards.
TCGGTGAATGGATACAGAAACTGTGACACATACACAGAGGAATATTACTCAGCTATAAACAAGAACGAAATCTTGCCATTTGTGACAACATGGCAAACCCAAACCAACTCAAGCTCACAGATATAGAGAACAGGCTGGTGGTAGTTGCCGGGTGTGGTGGCAGTTGAGGGGGAGGGCGGTGGGTGGGTGGGTGGTGGTGATAAATGAAAGGATGAAGAGAGTCGAATGATATACATATCCTGTTACAAAATAATTAAGTTATGGGGGTGTAATGTACAGCATGATGACCATAATTAACACTATATTGCATATTTGAAAGTTGCTAAGAGAGTAGATCTTAAAAATTCTCATCACAAGAAAAAATTTTTATCATCACATTTTTTTTCTCATCATGAGAAAAGAAATTTTATTGATAATGTATGGTGATTTATGCTGTGGCGACCATTTTTCTACACAACAACAGCAAATCATGTTGAATACCTAAAATGGATATAATGTCATATGCCAATTATACCTCAATAAAAAAGGAAAGAAATCTATCACAGACATTCAAAGGTGATAACTTCTTAGAGGTAAAAGAGGGGTAGTAATAGTAGAGAGGGAAGAGAAATTTGGGAGGTAACATTGGAAAAACAAATTGGTGGCTGTGTAGACGACGTCTGTAATACAGAGTTAAATGTTATTTTGATGTTTGCAAACAGCTTTAAGGTCCACACCTGCCTCTTCTTGTGCCCCCCACCTGGGCAAGCTGATGGGCAGCCCAAGTGTTCTCGATTTAGCACCTGTAGGAGATTGAAACCACCCAATTTCCTGCTTCCTATGGGACTCCTCTCCCAGGCCCACCCCCTAACCACAATAAAAGCCTCAAGTCAGTGTGCTTTCCTCTCTCCAGCCATTTTGGACGTGCTGGAGGCTGCTCTGCTTGTCCCCGAGGCCTCAATTTGTAAGTAACTAGCCTTTTCGTACTTTCAATATGTATATATGGATAAAAATTCTGTTTCTGGATGTTTAATAACACATGTGAGTTAACATTTTATAGTAAATGTTTAAGTTGGTTAAAAAAAACAGTGACAGCTCTATAAAGCATGGCTTTAGAAACATAAATGAAATTTGCATATGCATATACATGAACGTTATAAAAACGTAGAAGACCTTCCTTTTTTGGTATTGTATGGCCTGTGTTTTCACTGGTCTCCGATAATATGTTCATTTTCACAAAAGTTCTTGAAAACTGCCTATCAGTGAAACTGTCATGACTGTATTAGACTTAAAGCTTGTATCTAAGGAGACCTGTTTGTCTAATCAGAATGTTCCCTGACTTACAGGTGTTTTTAGGTTTGGGAAGGTAACACTGCCCCATTCAGTTAGAATGACTTATATGTGGAGTGTCAATAGCCCTATCTAATACCAGGCAATTTAAGGTCAGGTTTTTGTTTACATAATTATCACTGAGTTCTAGACATTTAATCTTTTTTTTTTTTCTAGACATTTAATCTTATCTCCTTAAATACCTAACTGGGAGTTAGTAGGTAAGCAATCAGGATACATATTGCGTTTTTGATGAATTTCACTTAAATGTTTTCAGTGCCCTTCTGCAGCTCTGCTTCTTCCTTCCTGCCCTCTCAGGAATGACCTGATCCCAGGGCTCCCTCCCCCGAGGCACATTATTTGATCTTGATCACCAGGCTGGTCCCCAAACTCTTATGGGTGTTTTTATAGTCAATAAAAGGAGAAACAGTACTGATATCCTGTTTTTTTTATCCACTCCCCAGACATTCAGAGGTCACAATAATTTCATACCACCCAGGGCACCGTGCAGGGCAAGTCTGTTACCCAATTTGAACATTTTTATCATGTAGTTTGGTGTCAATCCAAGCAAAAGTCAATGAACTGACTAACCTGCCTTAGACTTGGCCTTAAACAAAAAAAATGAAAACTGATTTTATAACAGGACGTCATTCAGAGGTAAGATCAGGCTCAAAGAGAAAAGCGTTTTTGAATAGCAGGCCCACATGTGACATGTTCAGAGTGTGGCAAAATCTAAATGCAAATGGGTCCTAAGAAAGGAAGGCCCGTAAAGAACCAATTTTTCAGAGGGATGAGGGCAAACTGTCTGTGATCTGGTCCAGCATCTAACCTCCTTCTCCACACCAGTGGTTTGCCTTTCTCCCTTCCAGCATCTCTATGCCACTAGGCCAGAAGAGAGACGACTCTCCTTTAGTCATTTGCTACAGGTGGTACTCTAGCCTAGGGAAAACTATCAAGCAGGTCATAGTTTTGAATGAGTTGTAGAGGTTTTGGTTTTCCTTGGGCTTTCTGTTCTCCAAGAGCATGGGTAACTGAAAAAGGATTTTACCTCATTCCCTCAGTCTCTTTTATTTTTTAAAATTTATTTATTTTATTTTTAGTGATGAGCACTCAGCTAATTGGAACTCCAGGCAATTGTAGAGTAGCTTAGGTCAACTGTGAGAAGAGGCTATCTCTCATACATATATTTTAATTGAGGTATCACATATAGAAGGTAAAGAGCACAGATCTTAGGTACAACTCAATGAATTTTTAAACATGCGGGTGAAACTACTATTGCCCTACCTGCTCTCCTGGCCTCCAGCCCCAACCACGCCAACCCATTCTCTACGCCATCATAAAATACAGATTTGACCAAGTGATAAAAATGTTATCAGTCGTTGCACCACGCCCACGGCAGTGATTGTTGAATCTGTGCCAGTCCCCGCCGAAGCTTTTTAACTCATTTTTTTCTTTAAGCTAATACAAGTCAAGCACTTGCAACATTTGCAGGCACACAGTGAGCATTAAATAAATTATTATTATGACATACAAGAACCTTAAAAGGTCAATATTTTTCTCATTACCAATTTGTAGATGATAAAACTGAGGCTTAAAAGGCTTAACTCATTTGCCCAAGGTCGCCCAGCTTAGATGTGTAGAGTAGGGAGCTGGACTCCCAGAGCCCAGTTGTAAACACTATACTTCAGTATGTTTTAGAGCTGGTCTTTCTTTCCTGCCTTTCTCCCTCCCTCCTTTCCTTCCTTCCTTCTTAAGATTTGAGAGAGAGTGTGTGCATGTACACGCATACACATGAGTGGGGAGAGAGGCAGAGGGAGAGAACCTTCAAGCAGACTCCCCAATGAGCATGGGACCCAACATGGGGCTCCATCTCACAACCTTGAGATCATGACCTGAGCCGAAACCAAGAGTTGGACACTTAACTGACTGAGCCACCTAGGCTCCCCCAGCTGGTATTTCTTTAATGAAAACTCCTTGAAACTTCTTCAGCCCCTACAAGGTAAGTTCTCAACTCCTTAGCATGCCCTCCAAGGTCTTCCCACAAGCTAGGTACATCCTGTCTTCCCATACTTGCTTCTAGTTTTTATCTACTGGGCATCCATCTCCTGCTCTCACGATGCCAACCTACCTTGTCATTCCCTGAAAAAGTTTTGCTCTTAATAACTACTATTTATTGCTATCATCATGTATGAATTCTTGATGTTTTCTATATTTACCTCTAGTTCTTACTGCAACTGCCCAAAATAAGTAGTAGGCTACTCATTTTACAGTTAAGTAATGGAGACAGATTCAGGGTCTTGTCTTGTGGTCAGAGAGCCAATGTGCACCAAAGCTGGAGTCTGAACTCCAGCCTATACGATTTCAGGGCCTTGTCCTGCTCTCCTATGTGGCCAAATGTCCCCTAGTTTCCAGGGCATTTTTGACTCTAGCTACCACTTGACCCCATCTTACCCTGCTGCCTTCCACAGATGTCAACAGATCACTTGTTAAGGAGGTTAATGCTCCATTTCCACTTCAGGCCTTTCCAAGTGCATTCAACCTTTGCATCCTAAAAGCTGAAATGGAATATTTCTGGAATATTCCTACTGCAGGCCCCAGGGCCAAACATTTAAATGGCAACTCTGCCCAAACAGAATGGCAGGTCTGTGACCAGATGAGGTTGTGGTTTAATGGCATGAGCCTAGAGGGCAGAGGAGCTGCTGCCAGTTAAACACCACATACACTTTAGCAGAGCCTCCAGGGGACATGTGAGTCACGAACTCCCGGGACATGTACAATTCCTGAGAGATGAGCTAGTCAGCTTTCCAAACATGAGGACAATGGAGGATGGATTCTGTGGGCAGCCAGAAAGGCCAGACTGGGCAATTTTTGAACTGATCTTGAAAAGCTTTTTGTCATTGGAATAGCTAACATTCTTGTTGATTATGTAGAATAAAAAATACTGAAGCATTTGAACATTTGGTAGATGTTCAGCCCCTTCTGTACCTCAAAAATGAATATTAATGTGCAGTCTGTAAAAGTCTCATGACTTGACAGGAAGTGGCTGGCTCTGCAACTGTCTCCTGACAAGTTCTGGCAGCATTTGCTGGGAACATTCAATCATACTTGTATTTAAGATGATAAAATAAGGTAATTCTTTTTTTTAAAGAAAATATTTGTTTATTTTATGGAGGGAGGGGCAGAGGGATAGGGAGAGAGGGGCTCTCAAGCAGACTCCGTGCTGAGTATGGAGCCTGGTGTGGGGTTCGATCTCACAACCCTGAGATCACAACCTGAGCAGAAACCAAGGGTTAACTGACGGTGCCACCCAGGTACCCTTAAAATAAGTTAATTCTTTAGTTGATTAATCTTACATAAATTTAAACTACACGTGTTTCTTTTCAAGTACGGAGCTAAAAATTCTCACTGTTAAGAAAAACTACAAAAATTCAACTTGGAATCAGTACAATTATTAAGGTAATTTTAAAAGTAAATTGAGTTGACAAGTTAATTCCAAAGCTTTCTGGAAGGACAGAAGGGCAGGCATAAGTAAGACAATTTTATAAAACAAGAATATGAGGATATATTTGTGCTACTAGATAGGAAAATATCATAAAATTCAAATGACTGATACTGGCGATTAGACTTGCTACTGAGGAAATAGGAGTGATTGCTCAGAAACAGACCTCAGGACACACATGTAATTAGATTACGAAGAATATGGTATCAAAAGTCAGGATGGAAAGGACAGACTATTTAAAAAGGAGCTGAAATGACTGCTTATCCATTTTTTGGGGAGGGGGGAACCCTTATATCCTCACTTATAGCATGAATAAAAATAAATCCCAGAAACATTAAATTATTAAATGTCCAGAATTAATAGATAAGAAAATGCAAATTATTATTTGATTCTGAAAGGCTTTGTGGGATTTAAAGCCACAGAAAAGCATCACAAAAGGGGAAAGTGGACAGATCTGAACTCATGAAAGTTGAAAACTTATTTATTCCAAGGGCAAACAACAAAACTAGGAAAAACATGGCACCTAATGTATATGGAACTCATGCAAACAAACTGAAAAAATAGCCTGTCCCAAATGGACAAAAGATGTAATCTTTTTTTTAAGATTTTATTTATTTATTTGACATCCAGCGAGAGAAGGAACACAAGCAGGGGGAGTGGGAGAGGGAGAAGCAGGCTTCCTGCGGAGCAGTGAGCCTGATGCGGGACTCAATCCCAGGACCCAGGGATCATGACCTGAACAGAAGGCATATGCTTAACAACTGAGCCACATAGGTGCCTCAAAATGTAATCATTTTTTAAAATGTAGTAGTAAACATACAAAAAAATGTTTAGCTTCCCAAATAATAATAAAAAAAAATAGATATGCAAAGTTAAATAATGATGAGGAACCTTTTTTTGGCCTCTAAAATTATCAAAGATCTGTGTGCACGTGGCGTGTGTCTGCGTGTGTGTGTGTGTGTGTGTGTGTGTGTAAAATAACAATGGCTGGGGCACCTGTATGTGCCTTAGCTAGTTAAGCGGCTGCCTTTGGCTTGGGTCATGATCCTGGGGGTCCTGGGATTGAGCCCTGCATGGGGAATCCCTGCTCAGTGGGGAGCCTGCTTCTCCTCACTTTCCCTCTTTCTCAAAAATAAATAAATAAATAAATCTTAAAAAAATAAAATAACAATGGCTAATGCTGAGGGGAGAATTTCCCATGTTGCCAATTTCCCATGTTGGCAGGTATTGATCTAGTAAACTATATCCAGAGCTTTTAAAAAGTTCAAACCCTGACTATAATAATTCCTCTTCTGAATTTATCTTAATCAGAAGCAAAATGAAGTAGACAAGGATGTATATCCTAGTATTATTTATAATACAAAATTGGAAACCCCTAAATATCCAATTAAAAGGAACAGGCATTAAACCATAGCAATGGAATCTCCTACAAGACAAAAGAGTTAGTGCCTCTGAAGATTATTTAATAAAGCAAGATTAAAACTTATATACTGTAAAGAATGAGCCATGTTTTATACCTAATACATGCATAAAAAAGAACTAGCCAGATGTATACGTAATTCTTAACTGTGCTGGTGGGCTAATAGTAATTAGTGATGGCAGCAGCAGTAGCTCACCTTGGCTAGGTAAGTGACCTCATTTAACCCTCACATCACCGTGAGATCTTATTTCCCCTCACTGCATGTGAGGATGCTGAGCAGTAGAGCTGGGACCCAAACTCTGGTCTGCCAAGGGCTGGGATCAGAACCTCTCGGCCACGCTGCCTGATGGTTACCTTCTCCCTAGTAACTGTACTTCCAGATTCTGTGACATGAGTACACTTTAGTAATCTGGGGGAAAACACAACTGTTAAAAAAGTGAATTGGGACCAAGAAGCCGTTGGAAGTCTAGTGTTCTGTTCTGTGATGGCCTGTGGTGTGGGAGACTGTGTCACCAGTGAGCCCTTCCACTCCTGCCCTTGGCTCTGAGCTCTCTCTCTTCAATTTCCTATCTTTCTCCTGCTGCTCTTTCCAGTGACATCCTGGAGTCACTTGGTGATGGTGGAAAGCCCTTGGTGCATGGTGATGCCATCCCAAGGCTGGTCTGGCCTAGTCCTTTTCTTTCCTCTGCCTCTCTTTTCCTTCCCCTCTGCCTACCCTTAGACTTCCTAGCAGCCCCTGGGAATAAGCCTGGTTCAAAGTTCTGGTTTAACAAAACAAAACAGGGCATCCTGGGGTTAACTCGGCCTTTCACAGTTCTACGATTAAATTGCATTTTTCGGTGGTTCTGCCTTTAAACTCAAACCCTTTTAAAGAGAAATTTAAGGAGAGCAAAACATAGGAAACAGTGCCAAATGCCAATAACATATTTTAGTCGTTTGGGGAATGGGCAGCTTTAGAAACCGCAAATTCCCACTTATGCAAGGGCTACTTGAGCTTTTTTCTTTATTGCTTAGTGACAGAAGCCTGGCTTTAGACCATGGTCAGAGTTGTTCTCCCTTGTTTTCTTTGTCTCTCTTCCTCTGAAAACAGTTATAAAAAGCCTGAGTTATCACAATGAGAGTTGCCTAAGCCTAAAGCTCTAATCAAATAACAAAAATCATTTTCCATTGATGCAGTTAGTTTAGAGAAAAAGGCAGATCTGAGTCTGTCTTGGTACCTGTTCTTCCTGCTCAACAAGTTGTCCTTACTGAACACTGCACTCTAAGCTTGGGAGGCTTCACACACGTGACTTCACCACCAGCTGGCAAGGCTTTGGTACCATGTGATCGGATAGGTATTCCGTCTCCTTTCTCCCAAAGAAAGTGATGAAAGGGGAAGATATGAATATTGTTTTCTGATTATGCTGTCCCAAACCATAGCTGGCACAATATAAAATGGAAAGATCTCCTGAGAGTTCCCTTCTGTGACTATCAGGTACTATGAACCCAAACATTAGAGTCCAGCGTCATCAGAGCTAGATTATGGTGTGGCCCAGCCAGTGCCAGGACATGAACTGGTAAGTTGTACTACACTTGGTCACCAAATAAATTGGAAATAAGGTGCCAGTGAGCTCATGTTTCCATAGCTACTCCTTAAATTACTGGCAAATGTGAACTAGAGAATAAGTAGTTATTCTAGAGAATAAGTAGATAGCAATGGAAATTTTAAGAAACTTTTAAAAAAAGATTTTATTTATTTGACAGAGAGACACAGCAAGAGAGGGAACACAAGCAGGGGGAATGGGAGGAGAAGCAAGCCTCCTACCAGGCAGGGAGCCTGATGCGGGGCTTGATCCCAGGACCCTGGGATCATGACCTGAACCGAAGGCAGACACTTAACAACTGAGCCACCCAGGTGTCCCAAGAAACTTCTTTATATATTAAGTACTGAGCAGTTTGGTGGTAAGCACATGTACAGAGAAACTATAAGCTAGGGAAAGTATCCTGGAATGAAGCCGCTCATAGTCATCTGAGCAATCAATTAATATGGGTGTAAGATACTAGTTTCATTGCATAAAAGTCCATCAACTGATTCTGTAAAAACTGCACATAAAAATAAGAATTAAACAGTTGGAAAAAGATACAAATATCCTCAAAAAAAATACTAGCCAGTAGCGCCTGGGTGGCTCAGTTGGCTAAGCGTCTGACTTTTGATTTTGGCTCAGGTCGTGAACTGAGGGTTGTGAGATTGTCTCAGGTCTGAGCGCTCTCTAACTAGTTTGTTTTCTTCCTTAGAGCATTGACTGTGGCAGCTATCATGTTGATTTGGGGTTGCTGGCCAATGCTGGCCTTGAACTTGCCAGATCTCCCCTGGCTAACTCAGACCTATCCTGACAAATCATCTTAAATTTTGCTGGAGTCTTTGAACTTTGCTTCTTGTCTGTGCTTTAGCCTTACAATTAACCCTTACAACTCTAGTCTCCTTGACACTGGGCATTTGGGGCCTCCTCCCACTTTTACAATTCTTTCTGCATCTCCAAATGGCTTCCTTCTAGATCAGCTCTGAAATCTCAGAGTAAAATAATGTGTTGGTCAAAGCATGATATGAAAAAACAGAAAAATAACTTTTCTTCTTAAATATGTCCAAGATTTTAGCTTCTCCAATCTCCTGAGTCCCAGAAAAAGACAGCAGCAACATTAAAGAAAAACAAACAAAAAACCAATGACTATTCAAGTATTTCTCAATTGTGCTCTGAACTTTCCACATTGGAAGTGCAAAATGAAATATTTTAGCAAATATAAGTATTTCAGTGGATTGGGTGTTCACACTATTTCAGAGATCGCTCATCTTTGAAAAATTATTTTATTAATAATTAGCACTGCAGTCTTGATATGAAAGCTATAAACCTGAGAACAGATGAGCGAATTTCATAAGCAGGATCTCTTTAATAATTTCCCTGAAGAAAATGCTTGAATGCACTTTAGAGAGAGCTTGGCATGATTCCATATCACCCCTCCTTAAGTATTCAAGACTGCTAGGCAATTAAGAGGAATCCTACCATGATGGGGAGTGAGCAATGACACCCAAATTTCATGTTTTCTGGATCAGCACAACTTTTTAAAAAGTTTCGAATTTTTACTTCTAAATAAGGATATTAAAGACAAACACTCTATTGACTATCATTTCACGAGAAAGTAATGGGATTTTAAGACTAAAAATGTAAATATAGTATGATTTCAGAAAAAAAATGTTTAGCCTATATGGTGGTATTAAAAATACCCCACATTATATTATTTTTCTCCTTTCTGTATGACCTAGTGAAAACTCCCCCCAGATGAGCCCTCAATCCACGGAGGGAAGGTGGGGATCTTTTTGATAAGAGCAAAGGAATCTCTCAATGTTTGCTAAACCCATTGCTTTAAAGTTAACTTCAAAATAGAAGAATCAGGACAGTGTTTCCCAAACTTCAGTTATGTGAAAACACTTTCACAAACGTGGTCATAGCTGCATTCCACCTGTGATATTTACTTAATGCTTTGTTTAGATGGAGTCATTTGTTGACTCAAGTAAGTTTATTTAAAAATGAAAACCTTATATGAATACCATAAATGGAAACCAGTATCCCTTGCCATAAAATCAAGATAACACAACTGGCTAGAAGACCCTGAGCCTCCTGCCAACTCTGTTAAAAAAAAAAAAAAAAAAAAAATTAGCAGGTGTTAAGGGTTCAAGTCACAGCAGCACCAGAATAAATCTTTGTTTAATTTAACCTCAAGGACAGAAAGAGAATTGAAGGGAATAATTTTCGCATAATGCAATTAAATGTCATTTAATGCCATGTCCATGTACTGTCTGAAGCATCTCTTGTACCATCCAATATCATTTTTGTAGAAATTCCATGGAATTAGAGGTGTCCTTGCACAGTAATTAAAAGCACTGATTAAACTGCCCTTCCTGAGTTCAGACTCTGACTTTTCCATGTACTAACTGGTGACTTCGAGCAAGTTATTAACCTGCTCTGCCTAAGGTTTTCATCTAAGAAATGGGCTTAACCATAATACCCACTTCACAGGCTGGTTGTGAGGGTCAAATGAGGAGATATACGTAAAGCCAGTAGAACTGTAAATAGCACAGTACGAGCTCAAAAATGTTACTCTTTTTTTTTTTTAATAAGATTTTATTTATTTGACAGAGATCTCAAGTAGGTGAAGAGGGAGGCAGAGAGAGAGGAAGGGAAGCAGGCTCCCCGCTGAGCAGAGAGCCCGATGCGGGGCTCAATCCACGACCCTGGGACCATGACCTGAGCCGAAGGCAGAGGCTTTAACCCACTGAGCCACCCAGGAGCCCCCAAAATGTTGTTCTTAATATCTCACATCTTGAGGAATGCCAAATTAGGATACTGAAGGCCTATATTAAGTTGTATCAGAAATATAGTAATATAACAACATATTTCTGTAGAGAATAGAGAGCTAGGGAATAAGAATGACCATTCTTTAGTAATTTGGATTAAAAGAATAACTCCGTACACACGCATCTATGGTAATTTATTGCTCATTTGTTTTGTTTCCTTCCATGTCCCATTTTCTTGGCCAAGAGCACTGCTGTGTGATATATTTTTGCCTTTAAGGCATAGTACACAATGCCTTTGACACAGAAAGGTCATGCCATACAGAAAGGCTTTCAGGATCTTAACTGTAAGTTGCTACTTAAGTAAACAAGGTCACCTAAATATATGAGGCTTTTAATTATGAAATCAGTGTCTCCTCTATTTGGTGTAAACAATAGAATTCACATAGGATTTAACTCTCAGAGTGGCTACACGTCATGATTTAATTCGTATTGCGAAATATAGTGAGGGAAGACTTACTCATCAGTAAATCATCAAATAAATAAGCTAACATCAAAAGGCAGTCATTCTAGGGGGCTCCCAAGATGGATTAGTTGGTCCTGAACAAGAAAGACATATATTAACATATCCTAAGCTGTTGCCTTTCATGTGTTTCATCCCTTTTGTCCCTGGAACTATATTTAGTACAGAGGGAACAACAGTGCTGCCAGGGCAGTTGAGTAGAAAGAGAGGGTATTAATTTAGTAGCTCTTGGTCAAGGTTAGGTAGGGCAAGAGATAGTGAACAAGTACACGTTGAGTTTGTTAAACTACAACATAAGGTCATTTGGAAATTTATAGCAATCTCCAGACCCTGTAGTGGGTCTACCTTGATGGTGGCCTCATTTACAAGGATCTGGATTTTTAAAATACCTGTCTTCTTCATTCCCTGTCCACTTCCCAGGGAGGAACCGTTTCTTCCATCTCTAGGACCTGCTTCTTGATAACGCCTTTCTTGCCCCTTCCTCCTCTCCATTCAGCTCTGTTTCTTCCTCCAGTGCCCCAAGTTGAACGCGTCAGATTTTTCCTTTGCTGTCATCATCCCCCATTTGTAAGTGGCCACCCTTTTCTCTTCAGACCTCTGGATTGTTAGGTTTCTTCTGATCAGGCCAAGTCCTCATCCTCATTTGCTCTGCTTTCTCAGGAAGGTTGCTCAGCTTTTCTGTTGAATTCTGCATCAAATGTTAACTATTCTTCCTTGAAAATGTTATCTGTCCTTTCCCACTTCTCTTCCCACACTGTCAAGGACAATTTTTGTAAATTCCTTCACTCTACTTTTATTATGTCTGTAAGCAATAGAATATTCCAGATGCTGGAAGTGGAATGAAGTCACATCTTCTAATCTCTCCTTGCACCTTTCCCCAGGACCTACTCCTTTTAGAAAGCTTGGCTTGAGTACTCTAGGGGAGACCATGAAGAACAGAATAAACTCCGCTGCAATACAGTAAATTCCTTTCCCCTTCCTTTAATAGTTTGCACTGGTCTGGGTGTCTAATCGAAAAGTGCCCAGGGGCGCCGGGCTGCCTCAATGGTGGAGCATGCAACTCTTGATCTTGGAGTTGTGGGTTCAAGCCCCACGCTGGGTGTGGAGATTACTTAAAGAATAAAATCTTTTCTTCCTTCCTTCCCTCCCTCTCCCTCCCTTTTTTAAAAGAGTGCCCAGGGTTGGAGCTCTATAAACCTTAACTACCAGCAGTGGCTCTAACTTTCAGTGAGTTCTACACCTTATCTATAAAGGGTCTCTCTGTTCTGGAAATGAACACTTGGAGCTATATGATTACAATGATCTGAATGGCTCACATTTATGAAAGTATAGTAGTGTCCTAGAAATGTCACTTTACCACCAAAATAAGGAGCACAGTTTCCGGACATGCATGCAGAGTCTGCAGCATGCCAGGTGGAGTTCAAGTGCTAGGGGTACTAGTGAACAACTCAGGCAAGGCCCGGCTCTTCTGGAGCAATGACTTCCTGTGAGTATTTAAAGGCCAAGGAAAATGATCGCCATTGTACTGGTCAAGGAAACTAGGTTAAAGCCATCCTATTAAGAAGGTCCTTGGTGGATATGCCATTGTGTTAACAAAAGCTCCACCTCCCTGAACTAGGATACACATTTAAGAGTGGGCAGGTTAAAAAAAAAAAAAAAAAATCCTAACCCAACCCAAAAGATAATGGGAATCATCTGTTCTCATGTGCAAACCTATAATTTATGGAAAGATGGGAAAGAGAAAGTCCCTGAGGAGTCCTAGCCAAGTTCTGTGGTGAAAATTCAACTGTGTTCAAAGCTCAGACTGGAAGAGGCGGGTGGATAGGAGCAAGAAGCCGCAGTAAAAATAACATGGCTGCAGGCAGTCAGCTCCCTTTCTTCTCCCTGTTTTCGACGCCATTCCTGGGCCATTCCTGGGCCATTCCTGGGCCATTCCTGGGCCATTCCTGGGCCATTCCTGGGCCAAGCTGCCTTCCTCCCTTGCCCCTGCCACCCCAGCCCTTCCCCATTCATAGGTTATTAATTTTTCCTCTGTGTTTTCCATTCATTTTTAAAGAATTCCAAACTAGCTGTAGTAATCACAATTGTCACAAGGTAATACCAGCAGTATAAATTATAGGGCATCTTAGGAAGCAGGGAGTTAACATCACACGAGAATATGTGTTAATGAAATGGAGTCACCAGGAATTTTCAAATTATGAAAAGTAGACCATTTCCCTAAACATGTGACTGTGTATAATATATATTGGTACACACATATAAAGTAATCTGCTACCAAGAATATGCTATAAGACCTGATAGTAGAAAAGGCTAACATTCTTTTTTTTTTTTAATGGAGAATTTCTTTCTTTTTTTTTTTTTTAAGATTTTATTTATTTATTTGACAGACAGAGATCACAAGTAGGCAGAGAGGCAGGCAGGGAGAGAGGGGGAAGCAGGCTCCCCGCGGAGCAGAGAAGGGCTAACATTCTTAAATGCAATGTTACTGGCAGTATCACTCCACCAAACTCAGATTTTTTGTTTTATCTCAATATCATGATAGCTACATGTTGTCTTTTTTGATATTTCTGTTGGCTGTTATCATGTTCACTTTAGAAACCACATCATAAAGCTATGAGTACTAATAAGTCAACTATTTTATTTTTTATTTTTTTATTTTTAGAGCGAGGGAGAAAGGCAGAGGGAGGGAGAAAAGCTTAAGCAGGCTCCACGCCCAGCTCATGAGCCCAGTGCGGGGCTTGATCTCAGAACCCTGGGATCACAGCCTGGGCTGAAATCAAGAGTCAGACTCTTAACTGACTGAGTCACTCAGGTGCCCTCAACTACTATTTTAAATGTATTTGCTAAAATGACAGTATTAGGGCACCTGGGTGGCTCAGTGGGTTAAGCCTCTGCCTTTGGCTCAGGTCATGATCTCAGGGTCCTGAGATCGAGCCCCGTACCGGGCTCTCTGCTCGGCAGGGAGCCTGCTTCTCTCTCTGCCTGCCTCTGCCTACTTGTGATCTCTGTCAAATAAATAAATAAAATCTTTAAAAAAAATAAAAAAGATAAAATGCCAGTATTAGTGGTTTCCGCTGGGCCATTTGAAAAGGCATTTTTATTACACTATTTAAGATGCTCACATACTTCAATAAAAGTTCAATATATACACTTTTTATTGGCTCCCTTATCAGCCATGGAAGATAAATTATTATCCATGTCAGAGATGGAGAAATTGGGATCATCTAAACTAGAAAAGATTGGTGGTAGTGGTGGAAAGAGGATGTGCAATGTACATCAAATTGTCCAGGCAGGGAATTCTTTCTTTCTTTCTTTTTTTTTTTTTTTTTTTTTAAGATTTTATTAATTTCTCAGAGAACAAGAGACCGCACAACTAGGGGGAGCAGCAGGCAGAGGGATAAGCAGGGAACCCGACCCCAGTGTCCTGGGATCATGATCTGAGCCATCCAGGTGCCCTCCTTTCAGTTTCTAATGTCTGTTGAAGTGTTCTTGCTATTCATGGATAGCTTTAACTGCTAGAATAAAACAGAGAGAAAGAAAGCACCCCGGACAGGGTGCATGATAAAGCCTCATTATAGTGTGTAAATCAACTGAATTTTGTTAATATGACTAAGGAACTTTTAACAACAGCACCCCCAGAGTACTCACTAGCCACCAGCCATTCCTCAGAACACCTGACGTATCTGGGACTCCTTTAATCTCACAATCTTATGTGGGGAAAGACTTTAATAATCCCCACTTTACAGATAAGGAAACTGAGGCACAACAAGTTTGTTATTTACTCAAGGTCACACAGCAGGTAAGGGGCGTGGCTAAGATTCAAGCCCAGGCTCCTTGGTGCCAGACTCCACGCCCTCAACCATTACAGTACACTGCCTTTCAAAGCACATGCTTCAGTCCTCCAAACTCAGGACTAACCAATCCTAAAGAAAAACAAAAGATCAATTTAGTGAGCTCTTCAGTCCACAAATGCTCACTTATGCAGTAACACAGCTTGAATTAATGCACAGCCCCTTTTGAGCCCATTCTCATCCTTGTCTTCCTCTTCCTGTAACTGATTCATTCATTCACTCTTTATTTATTGGGCACTTCCTCTTGCCCAGGTATTGTTTTTAGTAGTGGAGTCCAGGATGAATAAAGACTTGCATTCAAGGTTGAATTTTCTACTTGTGGACTGTTTTTATTTTCATTTATTTAAGTGAGCACTACACCCAACATGGGGCTTGACCTCACAACAGTGAGATCAACAGTTGCATGCTCTACCGAGCCAACCAGGTACCCCTTGTGGATTATTTTTGAAGGTCGTTACAAGCAGGCCTAAGAACAAAGTCAGGTAACATTTTATTGGGGGATGTACAGCATAGTCTTGGCAAGAATCTTACAATTGCACCCTCTCTGCTCCCAGCCTGGGAACTGGGCAGGCACCTCCATATCCTGGGTAGGAGGGGTTGCTCATTTTCTCCTAAATATATATCCTGTCCACTCAGAGGACCCCTTCAGCATACTGCCCACCTGGAACGTGTGTCTTGTCTTACAAATATTTTGAATCCACCATATTACAGTGCATAGTACCTAGCACTTAAACACTTAGAAGGTCATGAAACACAGTCCAAGTCAAGAAGTGCTGGTGCTTTCCTGTGGTGCTCATAATCATTGTTTTTGAAAGAGGCTAGTATTCTTTTTATTGTGGTAAAATATAACATCATTTTTAGGTCTATCTCATAATTCCTTTTGATTGGTTCCACTTCACTGATTTCAGCTTCTCCTGCACTGGTAACCATTTCATGGGTAATAAAATCACAACTGAGGCAATTAAGTTGGTTTTCCTAAATAGCATATCTGGCCCCATTAGCACCTTGGGAAGAGATGACTTTAGTCCTTGTGGTGTTCCCCCTCCCTGCCCTTGGTGGATTCAGAAGCTAGCTCCAAGGTCTGAAGTTTCTTTGCCTTCCTCATCTTAAGCAGCTGAAGCAACTTGTCTCTCCTCCCCTTTCATTATCCCCTTCTGTCCACCCCATCAGTGGGGTGGAGACTCACAGCTTATGAGTGTGCTGAAGAAAACCCCAGAGGCAGAAACGAGAATAACTTGCTCATGCTAACAAAACAAACCAGAATACACAGTAGGGGCCAAGACCTCACAGTAGCTGAGTTCCAAATCTTTCCTTATCCCAAGGAGACAGACTGCCTGCCCCTATTCTAAGCTCAGGCAGTGTGGCTTAAGCAAACTCCTAGAAGGAATTCAAGCCTCAAGATCCATTTTCAGCTTCTCCCAGATCCCCATTTGCCTTTTTATCCTCACTCCATCTTGTCCAGCCAAACGTGAAAGCTTGTGTAAAGACCATTACATGTTTCACTTTGAAAGGACTTGAATGCCCTTATGAACTAGCTTCTGGCTAAAATCTTTGGTCCCATGGAGAGACAGAAAGCAGCAGCCAGTTGGAAAACAAAAAGAGTTGTTATCTTTATGTCAAATTAAACTCAGATCTGCTTAATATCTTGGCCAACTTATGCCACAACTATCTTGGCCCTTTCCGCTACCCCAAAGCCTTTTGTGGCCAAAATGTACCATTGTGCTGCTGTTTGACGTTGTGCCAGCAGCCTTCTGTGCCAAAGCCAAGGAACACCCTTCCTTCTTTGGGTTGTGGGGTAGCAGGGGAGGGTTTCTAATTCCTTTTGTGACCACTGACTAAGAGCTGAGTGGTCAACAATTTGGTAAATTATATACACACCTAAAATGTCAGCTGCATCAGATTTTTGTTCTCTATTCTTCCAGTAGCTGAAAGGAACCTTTAGGCTGAAGGCAATTCTAGAAGAGTTAGGTTTTCTAACCACATTCTGTGGGAGGGATGCTAGCAGAATTCCAGGCACACAGGAGCTTGAGCAGTAAAGAATCATTGATAAGGACATATGCTAAATGATTTAAACCAATGCCAAGGAATGGGAATTAGCCAGTTATGAACACACACGTGCGCGTGCACACACACACACACACACAGAGGAAAAGATAGACGCTCTACCACAAAAGTCCTTTTTGGAAGCAGACTAGCTATAAATATATAAACACCACTGACACAGGTCAGCCATAGCTATGGATCTAGAATATGGTAAGTCCAAACTTTTAAAAAACAAAACAAAACAAAAAGCAAATTCATAGTGTCATAAGTCCATATGTAATTAGTATGCTTTCTCTTTGGGACTATAATATATTCTGTGTGTTATCCAGTTCTTTGTTCTGGAATTTTGCTGTTTTTGATGACTACTGGTCACTGGTCTGGAAAGAACAAAAATATTTTGACCACCATGGCAGCGGTTAAAACTGACCTGTAGAAATTTTAGGGCCTATGGACTATTTGGGGGAATCTGGGTAGGAAGCTGGGCCTGGCCACTATGAGTGCAGCATCTATACGAACTCTCCTGGGCACTACTCTGAGGCTAGTAATGGGTGCATTTACATTGTTTTGTTCCCCTCTTAGCCTTCTATTCCCTCCCACCCAGTGGTAAGACCTGGTGGAGCTTCAGCAGTGGTAGGGCTTGGCCTTGCTGTCAGGTAGGTCTGGTACCAGGATGCCTCTGGAAATAATGTTAGTGCTGGTGGGAAATAGTACAATGGGGTGGTTCAGAGTGTGTGCCCATTGGAGAAGGGGTCCTTCAACTGCAGGGGTAATCAAACAGCTGGTCATAGTCGTTATTCTTTGATTTGATAAGTCTGAAATATTTCATGTAAAACTGAAACAAAAGAGGAAATGGCTTGGGTTTGAATTTCAGCTCCTACACGTTAGCTAGATGACTTTAGGCAAGTTCCCCTCATGTGTACAGGATGGGTAATAATCGTACCTATCTCAGAGGGCAACTGGGATTAAATGAGATAATCCATGTAGATTTAGAACACGGTCCGGCCTAAAGTAAGCGCTCTGTAATAAGAGTCACATTTTTTGAACATGTAATTAAAAAATAGCTACAATTAATTAGTACAATGTTCTCATTTTATAAAGACTAAGCACCAGAGATACGTGACTTGGTAAAGGATGAACTACGGTCACCCTGGGTCATAGGTTTTCCCTGTCCTCCCTCCTTGACCAAGTGCATGAAATGAAAGGCCCCTTGTCCTCAGTGAGGCTGGGCCGCAACAACTCTGGGGTAAAGCAAGCAGACTGAGAGTCCTGGCCCTTTCTCTCTCCTTCTATCTGTCCGATGATCAGTCCCTGCCCCCAGCTGGCAATCGGCAGAGAAAGGAGAAAAAGATGAAACCCAAATCAATCGTTTTACTACCTGGGATTGCCTAGACCTTCTCTCTGCACCCTGACCTCTGCTCCAGCTGAGAATCCATTCAACAGCATCCTTCCCCAGATTCCCTTTTTCTTTCTCATAAGCCTTCCCTTATGACGCCCAATCTTTCACTGTCCGTTACCTGACTCTACTTGTAGCCCTGACACACGCCAATATCCAGTTCACCAGATAACCTGACCGATACGCGCATCTTAGGAGCAAAGTCACTAGATGGCATAGTACCTTCTGCACATTTTTACTGGCCAACTTTTGTGTGCTGGGCACTACTGTGCCACAAGATGTTAAGGTATTAGGAAGTTAATATGTCTTTAAGGGCTATATACAATTAGTATATTTCACTTGTTTTGTAGGCTGTCCTTCAGATCCTATTTGTGAAAAATGCTTAAGACTGCTATTTAAGGATCTTTCGCAAATGGAAATCTTGACATTTATCCCTTGGAACTGAAGGAGTGGGTATCTGGCTTTCATTCCAGGTTTCTTGCGAAGCCCACATCCCAGTTATGAAAACTGGCAAGGAAGTCCCAGAAAGTAGATAGGTAAATGCAGAGTGGCTCCTACAATTTAATCACTTCTCAAGGATCATGCAACTGGGTCCCAGAGCTGAGGCGGACTGTAAAAATTGTTTAATTCAACCTTTCACTTCACAAATAAGCAAAGTTAGGGCTCCAGAAATAAAGTAGTAAAGAGTATGGGATCCTATTGCGAACAGATTTGTGCGAAGCTAAAGCTGGAGGAAAAAAGCGGTCCAAGTTCGATATCCTGTGCGAAACTGTTATTTAAAGATGCCCTATATCTTTAATACATGGGTTATAACAGGGTTGAGAATAATCCCTTCAGGGGTTAAAAATCCATTAAAAAAAAAACAACAACAACTCATTTTTGTAAAGCCATAAGAAGAGACAGGGATGGGGATATTTTCGGAGTTAAGCTGTGTTTCCACTCCTAAGATTTAATGGAACACATGCATCCAGGGAGATGCATGGAATTTAAACACAATTCAACATCAGTTAATTCTAAGAGTAAAGGTCCTTCAGCCCGCTCCCTTCCACCTGCACGTTAAAGGAAGCTAGAAAGCCAATTACACTCACAGCAGGGCCTCTCTCCGATTGCAAAGGAAGAATGTACTGCAAATTCTCCGTGTGCTTTACAAGCTAGTAAAACTATAATTGCAGGTGGGAAAGAAACATGGGTTCTCTTTGTTTCTGCCAACAGCTCAGTCTGGTAAGCTCCACCCTTCTATAGCTACAGAAACAGTGTGGACTCTATTTTTTAAGCTCAAAAAATGTACATTCTATGATTCTACAAAACTTAAAGAATGCATTTTGTTAAAATTGAAAAGATAATCTGTGTATAGCCCACCAAAATGGCACACAGTCTTCCAAGAGACAGGTGTTGAAGGTGCCTACCTTTGGGGAAGCCAAAATTCAGTTTCTGGTTCATGTGCTAAAGGCCTCTTAGCAAGACCAAAGAAAGCTGGTGAGGCTAGACTAGCATGTGATTCTGACTTGTTCTATCTAGTCCAGCCCTCTAGGGAGGTCTCACTGCCTGGCCAGGAAAGGAGTGGGGGTGGGAGGCTCTGGAAGAGTAGTTCCCCTGTGGGGCCACTGGGGAGGTCCTGTCTAGGACCACCCTGGAGGCAGGAGGAAGCCCACCCAGGGTTCCTCTGCTTTCCCTATCAAGGTGCTGGTCCATGCAGTGATTGGATAGCTGCCGCTACAGCAGCCCGTGGCTGAGTGCCCATTCAGGATCGGAGAGGCTGAACAGGTAGAGCAAATAGGACTTCTGTGTGGTGGCTGCCTTCTGGTGTCCACAGATGTGGTGACTTGGTACCGCCTGAGAAAGCCACAGCGAGCCATTTACAGAAGGTCGCCATCTCCTAGCCAATGCTAACCACAGCACTTGTGCCACTAGTGAAACTGGTCGCTCCTAAGCTCTGTGTGTCAGTGTTCTAAGGGCTTTACATGTCTTCACTCCTCTAAGCCTCAGAGCAACTTTTGGGGGAAGGTACTATTATTATCTCCGACTTTGGAGATGTAGTGCTTCTTGAGCTATGAAGAGAAGGGACTTGTCCAAGGTCTGGAGAGAGCTGGCATTCGAATGTGGGCAGCTGGGCTCCAAGTAAATCACCCTGTACCATCCAGCCCCTCTGCAGTGCCCAACATCGGGTATTTGGAGACCTTTTGGGGGCCCTTTTGGAGACCTCTGCTCCAGGTAGAAACTTCATCCTACGGTGGCCTCACACTGGCCTGCTGGTCTCCTAAAGGCTCCTGACAGCCATCTTAATTCTGATTTCTATTTAATTTTCCACCTCACAAAGCAGTGCCAGAGAGAGGGAATCTGGTGATACCTTTTGAATATGATTTATGAACCAACAGCCGAGGAAATGGAGGGCCTCCTTGCTGCCCCCTGACCTTTGTCTTCGGCCTTCCTTATGTTTGCATTGCTGCTCTGACCTTGCAAAGTGACCTGGAATAGCTCGCCTGTTTCCTTGTGTGTGTCTACTTTCAGAGCCCAGCTGTCGGCCTGTGCAAGTCTGTCAGTTAGCATCTCAAGGGTTTAGGATGGGGTCTGGAGCCTTTTGAGAAGCACAATCTAACACCAACCTCCAAATTCCTTCTCGTAATTGAGCATTCATTAGTTTTGACGGAACAAAAGCAGGCATTCTCTATTATAAAGCAGAGGTCAAAACCAGTGGCTGTGTTTTGTTTGGCCTGCAGAGTGTTTAAATATTGAGAAATTTCACATAAAAATACGGATTTCCGGCTTCTCTTGGAAAATGAAAGAGATGACAACTCTGGGGCTACTGGAAAACAGCTGTCCCCTTCAGAGGGGGATGCTCTCTAGTTTCTCATCACAACCTGAAGTCTCCAGTTGGGCCTGCCTCAGGCAAGGATGCCACTTGCCTGGCCCCTGCAGAAACCCTGTTCGAAAGCCATGTGGGTCTCCTTTAAATGCAGAATGGCATGGTTAGGCTGCCCCTGCAATGTGCTTGGCATACCAGTACAGAACCGGGAGAGAATGTTCTCAGAGGGCAGGCGCTGTGCCTCTTTAATCCTGTCCCCAGCCCTGGCACAGTAAGTGCCTAGTACATAATATACCATTTATCACTTGCTTCTTGTATGGACAGATGAATGAATGGCTCTCGGGAAAGAAGTGAATTTCTGAGTGACAAGAAACCTGTTCAACAGCTAACAGAAGTCCGGGCTTATTAATGCTTCAGCAGCTTTCTGAGTGACTCGTACTGCTCCCTGTACCTTTCCTTGATTTGTCGGGCTATAAAGATCTCCCCTGCTGTCAAAAATGATTTTAATCTTATTTAAAATTCCTGGAGCAAATGTGTTGATGGTTCACTAGGATTTAGCCAGAAATTTAAAAACAATAACAGAGGCTGCCCCAGTTAGCCTTCTAATTTTACCTCAGAAAGATGGGGGCAATATCACTTGAAAAGCAACAAGTTCCAAATGTAGACCAAAGTGCAGGCCACGGTCACATGCAGCCAATGGTGTCGTCAGACACGTGCGCTAATGCTGTCTTGTGAGTCTGCCATCGTGCTCTAGCTCTGCAGCAACATCAAGTGAATGGACTTTGTGAAAATGCTAGAAACCTCCTTAGCCTTCAACACCTGGCTAGACAGCCTTCTCATGATCTCTCTGGGCCCTCGAGGACCAACTACAAATGTGGCAGAGTGGTTGGCATCAGGGGTAAAATCCTGCTGGATGTCTTTAGGTTGAGCATAGTCAAGGGCAGCCTCTACCAGAAGTTCTTGGCACAAAGGCAAAGTACAAAGAGTTTGACCGTAATCAGGAAGAATCACTAGTCTTTTTCTGAGAAAATGAGCTCCCTCAACTTCAGGGCCAGCATAGCTCTGGGCATCCAGTGTGTACTTCATTAACATCTGAATGAATGAATAGGGAGGAGACACCCAGCCAAGCCCTTGGTGACTGAGAATTTGGCTCATGTTTCAGGAGCACAGGTGGGATAGAAAAATTATAAACTCCACACTCTGTGTAGCTCTAGCCTGGAGACTCCTTCACAGATTTTTTTCCTCACATTCATTTCTGAAGAAAGTGATTCCATCATACTCATTCCACAAATGTTTGTTGAGACAGTTTATCAAAATAATCCTGAAGCATGCAGACAGAATGTTCTTCAGAAATGTCAAAGTCAGTCGTGAAAACTTCTTCCTGCTTTCTTCCATGACAGAAACACTGTAGATTAGGTCGTTGCTGGGTCTGAAACTACCAAGGCCTAAAAGTTCTCTTCCCGTTCTCTTCCCTCCATTTCTGCCTATAGGCCCTCACATCTCAACTTAGATCAACAGGCTCTGGGAAACCTTCTAACAGTTGAGTTACTCGTGTTCCAGTAACCACTGTTGCACAACAATGTACCCCAAACCTAGTGGTGTAAAACAATCATTTTCTTCTCAGATTCTGTGGGTCAGAAGTTCAGGCAGGATGTAGTAGAGATGGCTTTGCTCTGCTCTGTTTCTGTTGCCTCTGCTGAGAAGACTTTCAGCCAGAGGTGGGAATCCTTTGAAAGTATCTTCACTTCATGCCTAGTGGTTGATGATGGCTGTCAGCCTCTCCTCTGGTCTCTGTGTAAGGCTGGTTTGGGCTTCCTTAAAGCATGGTGGCTGTTTCCAAGTGTGAACAGCCAGGCTGAAGCTGTATCACTTTTTACGACCCAGCCTTGGAAGCCACATAGCATCCTGGCATCGCTTCCATGGTTACAAGCCCAGCCAAATTCAGGGAAAGGGAACACAGACCCCACCTCTCGATGGGAGGAATGTCAGAGTCACAATGCAAGGAGGGCATGTGGGATGGGAGATGCTGTGCAGCCGTCTTTCCAAACTATGACTTATTTCTAATGGAGAGAATGTGGCAGAAGTGATGGCTCCCTGACCTGCGAGGCTAAGACCCAGCCTGGCTTTCACGGGCCCAGATCGCTCACAAGGCAGCCTTGGCGAGGCCAGGTGAGGAGAAGCAGAGGCCTCCCACCAACAACCAGCACCAACTTTTGGCCACCGTGGAAGTAACCCACCTTGGAAGCAGATCCTCCAGCCCCAGTTAGGGCTTTTTCCAATGACTGTAGCCCCGAACAGCATCTGGACTACAACCTCCTAACAGAGTCCAAGCCCAAAATGCCCAGTTAAACTGCTCCCGAATTCCTGACCCACAGAAACCACGGGAGAAAAGGGTTTACTTTTGTTTCCAGTTACTGAGTTTTGGGGTAATCTGTTCTATAGCGACACATAAGCACAGACTTATGCCCCACTGAGCAACCACCAGTGTGGCAGCTATTTCTCTGACCACGTGGCAGCTTAGCTCTGATGGCAGTCCATTCTCGCCTGTTCCTAGGGACTAACAACATTTGTGTGTGAACTGGCAGGCTGCGGGGCTGGGCAGGGAGGGTCTAATTCCACCAACGGTAAAAGGGACACTAACCTCACTCTATGTCCTTAAAATGTCTTTGAAAGTAGGCCTTTGCCTAGTCAGTATTCTAGCTGCATTTTTATAAATGGGAAACAACAACAATAGTAAAATCCCTAAATCAACAACAACCAAAAAACTCAGATGGTGGGAAGCCAGAGTAGAAGCAGGGCCGGAAAACTGGATTCCAGGAAAGTGATTTCAGCACAGACCAAGCACCAACCAGTTCTGCGGCTGCTACCTCATCTATTATCCTGGTGTCTACGATTAAGGGGCTCCCCTATGACTTCTGAAATCCCATCTCAACCAAGCTCTTTCTCAACTAGAGCATGAGAGCTCCATCCAGTACTTAAAACACACGGCCCTCTTTCTGGCCTGGGTTCCCAAGAAGAGCAAAACATTGCCTTTAGCTACCCCTAGTTTCTGCCACAGCCCTCGCCCTGCCCACCTTCCCCCATGCTTTACTGTGTCCGTGGACCAGGTGTGTGAAGAACGTAGCCGGGTGTGGTGCCTGGGTCTGCAGACCGTGTTCTCGGGGCAAACAAAGACTAGCCAGCTGGCATAAAGAGCAATCTGTACCACCACCTTGTTAATCACCTGCTTTCACCTACTCGCCTAACTGGCCCCATTACCAAAACACCAAAAAACCAGCAGTCAAGGCTCCAAAGACTGAAGGCCTCCTGCCGAGGAGTCAGAAGAGCCAGGTTCCAGCCCAGGCACGTAGCAGTAGTGGCCACTTCCCCTTCCTCCGGGACCTGAACACACCCCCCCCCCCCCCCCCCCCCGGAGGACTGGGCATGAGGCCTCAACTATTCCACAGCTGCTCAAGATACACTTCTCCAGAGAGACTGCGACTTTCCATTGGGTCTGGTCCCCGCCTGCCAGTTCTTCAAAGAAGAACGTTCAATTCCTTCCCTTTACCCCTGGAACACACGCTCACTTTTGAAAAATCCGCTTATTTAAAAAGCATGATTTGTGCCCCCCACCCAGTAACTTATGGGCCTCTTTTCTAACTCACTGGTAAGAACAGCTCTGGTTAAAGTAGCTAAAAGAGATTTAGTGAGGTTTTAATGGAGGCCTCATTCCTACCTTGCCCCAGATTACCTCAGAAGTTTCTGAAGGCAGTGACGGCTGCGCCGGACACAGGCCCGGGCCATGGAACAACACAGGCAAGCTGTCACACTTTGTTTTTCTGCTTGTTAAGTCCGAATGCTCCTAATTAGTTACCCTGCCTGCTAACGCCTGGGTGGACAATGGCGCAGGGATCAGGGGTGCTGAGAGGCTATGAATACAAGTTCCTCGGGCTGCTGAGGCTTGGAGACTGGTGACTCGGTTGTGGGCACCGAGGCGCTGTGTTCCTGTGGACTGTGGATTCAAAGTTGTCAGCCTCGTGTGAATAAAGGTCATCACCTGTTGCTTCTTCGGTGAAAGGGCAGCTGTGCTGGGTGCCCACTTAGGCTCGGCCTTTGTGTGCTGACTCTGAATAGCGCCCACAGAGAATAACTTTCTCTGATTGTTTGCTTGGTGGGGTAGGGCTGTGTAAAATTACTCACATACTTCCTCAAAGAAGAATTCAGCAAAGTCTGTTTTTTAAAAGTGGCCTTGGAATCTCCTAAGCATTGCCTTTTGGTGATTGTATTCACTAGCTAGAAAACTAGCTAGATAATCTTCATGGTAGGACCACCATTTGTTGTGTTTTTTTTTTTTTTTTCCGGTGCCCATTTTGATAAATGTGTAGGTCACAGAGATGACAATTTCTAAGTCCTATGCGTGTGAGGGACTAGTGAAAAAATTAACTGAAAAGTTGGCTAGCTGTTCAGTACTGTTTAGTGTTAGGGAAGTTTGCAACAATGAACAACATGACATTATCCCCATATATAGTAAGTGTAGATCTTTAGTTTTAGAATTCTGTGCATTGTTTTACAGAGAAGCTCTTCTAATGTTTTGTTTAGGGGATAACATTAAATTAGTTTGTTTTTCTTGGGGAGAGAGTGTGCTAATAACTTTGGGACAGTGTGTGTATTCATCCATACACTGAATATTTACATGCCCAGTTGCTACGTGTTTGCTGCTTTAGCATAGAACAAGCAGTTCAGCCCATTCTAGGCAACTCTAGAAAGGTGGTACGCATTTGATTTACTCCTCTCTTTCTCCATGGCTCTTGAGTGCTATGGGGCCTTCTCTACTGGCATCCTTCCCACTTCACATCTTGTAAGTATTCCAAATTCCAGACTGTTCCATCTTCTTTCATCATCACGTCTGTTGAAATTTATCTCCCCATGAATACCATCCTGTGCTTCTAACTTATTAATAAGACAAAAGAATTTGTGCCAAAATAATTTATTCTTCTCAGGTAGTATTTTATATTAACTGGAATCTAAATGCCTTAGCTGGAAGGTAAGGTCTAGTTTGGAAATTTAGGGCCTGGAGGAGGTGACTGTCCCACAAGACGGTGTGTATGTTGGGAGGTAGGTGGTAGGCGGTGGAGGGGGTGGCTAGGAGGGGCTGCTCGAAGCAGCTGCCTCACCCAGGGGATCATCCAGTATCCTTTCTCATGAATCACATACAAATGGAATCATTCAATGCTTAGCTTACATATGCCCCAAAGGTGAGTAATACTGGAAGATTTAGTCATTAAAATACATTTTAGGTTTTGTCACAAAAGCACAGGTAGCCAAAACTAAGAAGTTAAATCTGACCTTTCCTTTCAGTAAGTAGAAGGAACTTGAGAAGAATTCTATCACGTAGTCTGAGGAATGAACTGTTAAACCAGAGTTCTGATTTGCTCCTTAAGAGCAACTATGATCGTTTGAACATTAACTTACATATAGTAATGTATTCTACTGGTACAATGTGGAATTTTCTTATCAGCGATGTAAGTAAGGAGATGGTTTGTCACATACTTCACAGGGAAAGGAGAGAGCTAATACAGAAAGCTAGTGTAGTGAGAGTTACGGTATTGTTCTTACTGTCCCATTGGGGCTTATCTTTTTTATTGTATTCCTATCTTAAAGTCTTCTCATGGATTTGTGATTAATGCTGGACAGACAAAAAAATAACAAGACACAAATTCTATTGTACTTCCCCCTCTTGAAGTATCAAAGCAGGAGAAAGCTTATAAAAAGTGCCTCAGTTTCCCCATTCAAAATATGCCTCAATACTGTCCATTCATTCACAGATGCTTAGTCCTTGTCTGCCATGTCCTTTAGAAAGAACTGCTCTGTCAGTTACAAAACAAAACATTGCATTCACACCTCCTCCTCCAGAAAGTTTCTGCTTATGATTTTATTTTGTTTTGTTTTGTTTTCCCAAAGATTTTATTTATTTGACAGAGATCACAAATAGGCAGAGAGGCAGGCAGAGAGAGAGGGGGAAGCAGGTTCTCCGCTGAGCAGAGTCTGATGCGGGGCTCGATCCCAGGACTCTGAGACCACGACCCGAGCCGAAGGCAGAGGTTTAACCCACTGAGCCACCCAGGCGCCCCTTATTATTTTATTTTGTAAAAAATCAGTATATTACATTAGATTTACATTCAAAGAGCATGGATTGGTAAGTTTTTCTAACAGTATCTACTGTGCTGAACAGAAATTCACCTGAAATTCTAAACTGAAGAAATGACAGGCTCAAGTCTGTGCCCCTCTGAGCTCCTAGGACTTGGAGAGCCTCTGCTGCCACCTTTTGCCTTCTTTGGACCCACTATGAGGCACAAGGAGTACTTGGTTCTCTTAGGTGTTAACATGTTACAATGCTGCCAACTGATGATAGGCAATGACTGTGTTGCTCAACTACTACCTTTATGAGGAGCTAGTAAAACCCAGCGAGCAACTTAATGGCCAGTGAAATAAAAAGACAATTAGGGACTCAGCACCAGCATCAGCTACAAATTTTGCCAATCACTGGCACTCCCTGGCTAATGGCAGCTCCCAGAACAACAGGAAGGAGTTCCTTTTGCTAAGCATCGTCTACTATTTGTTTCCTTGCATCCAAGTGGACAAAAGCAAAGGAGAACACCTGCAAAGGGGCCAGTAAATTCAAATAATGAGAAGTGGGGAGAAAATGGTCTTGAATGTAACATCAGAAGCATGAAGGTAGCTTAAAATCTTCAGCCAAATTGTTGAATTGGGCCTATCTCCTAAACTTTGCGATTGTCACTTACAAAAATGAAAGAAGAGATATAAGAAGGGAGCAATTTTTTTGGTATCAGAATTTTTTAGCATCTTTATCTTAGGTACTATTAGTGTTTTGTGTACCACATTACTTTAAGATTATTATAAATCTCCCTTTACTATGTGTATTTAATTCTTACCTTTTCTATTTTTGGAGAGGAAGATGCCTATGTTTTATTTTTTAAATGAAAGCTACTGGGGAAAAAATCCAATTTACTGAAGAGGAATGTGTAGAAAGCAATCTATTGCCTTTAGGAAGGATATTTATATTATCATTATTCAAGATCTATAACTCTTCAGTTACTTGTGTTAGCTTATTTTCTACTCCCTTGCAAAATTTATAAACAAAATTTATAAATTTATTTTCCTATAGTTATTTTATGTGACCTGTTTTTATAGAGACCTTTATTTTAGGAGTGCGGAGGGTAATGAAATGGGGGTAAATAGCTTACTCAAACTCCTGAAGCTCACATGAAAGCGCACAACCCAGTAGTCAGACATTGGCCAAAGTGGTACAGGACAACATGGGGCTGGCAGCTGGCTCCTTAAGTCAGGCTGGATTGCCTGCTGTCATGGACACTCTGTCACAGAGCAATAGTATATTTTTTTCCTCTCGTGCTCCCTTCTCTTACATATTCACAAGAACAGTTCAGATTCAGAAAACATGCCTGACATTTACTCAGAAACCAAGGGAAAATGGGGTGGAGGGGCCCTTCAGTACTGATAGCCTAGATGCAGACAGATCAAAAGCTAAATTCAATTTAAGTCACCTCAGGCAGAAAAAGTAATTGAATTAAACTTCCTCTCAATATGATAAATTTGGGGGATCTTAAAACCAGGCACAAAGAACCAGGTTAGAGTGAGCTGTTGTGTATTAAATGAATGCACCGAGCTCTAGCCGGTCCCCCCACCCCTGCCAGGGAGTTTGATGAGCTGCTGATTGCCTCTATCACTTTACTACTGAGGCTGAAAACTGATTAAGCTGCTTATGGGGCCCCAGGGGCTAATGGGCTGGCCCACCAGGAATACTGCTGTCACTGACTTAAGGAAGCTGCGTGGCATATGTGGTTTGATTATTACAAGGGGGGAAAAGTCCGCAAGGCATAGGAAAGCTTTAAAAAGCAGGATTTATCACACCAAATGGATATACTGCTTTGACACCCTAAAATGAATATGGAATTTCTCTGATTCTTTTTATCTGGCATCAAAACTCATTTTTGAAAGGCTTCCTCAAAGAGTTCACTTTGGACCCCGCCCATTCTGTTTTAAACCACCCTTAAAAGAATACGTCCATGCCTTTAAACCTACTTCTCAGGTGGGTCCTCAGATACAATGTCAGGTAGAGTCCTAAAAAATAGGTGAGTGTATAATGGGTATCTTAATTGAGTCTTCTCCTTGCATGCCGCTGGGCAGTAGTAATTAGAAATAAACCTTTCCCCACCCCAGCCAGCAGATCATTGCTGCTTGATTATGTAGTAAAGGGTATGTGGGACTGAAGTGGGAGGAGCTGATGTGTGCAAACACGTTAAGCTTGATGCACATGAGAAAATTAAAACACTACCGTTCTCTCAGACCTTTCCAACTAAATGCTCTAAAACCACTTGTACCATTTAAAATAACTTTCCTCCCTCAGGGTGTACAAAGAAAACACAAGTCTTAAGTTAAAAAACAACACTTAAAGTAGTTTTAAGTCTTGAAAAATGACTGAAGGATCTGAACCGTTCTTAAGTTGACCTCATTTCCCTGGGCAAAACAACCAGTGAGGAAAACAACAAACAAAAGAACAGAATCGGAGCAGTACAAGATACTCTGGAAGTTGCCACAATTGTTTTTTTAACTGATTCTTGAAAGAACAGATACATGGAAAGTACTGCTTTCATTTAGTGTCTAAAAGCTTCTAAGGGAGTGAGTTGTTGATTTAAATGATTAACCAAAGCTTAACATATTCAGAACTTTGGGTTGAACAGACAAGATGTTGGTTTTCTTCTTGGTTGCTAACCTGGTCAGTCATTAAAAGGACAAGCTCTAATACAAGTTTTACAAGATGATTTTGACTCTTATATGCTCTCTTATGTTTTATTAAACTTTACAGTCCTCCAACTGTTTGACTTAAGCACAAGTCAAAGAGCTTCCTAGAGTCACTGCCTTTTAGATCTTTTTCTCCTTGTACAATTTTCTTGAGACATAATTCTCATACCAAAAATTCACTCTTAGGTATACAATTCAGCGGGTTTTGGTATATTCACAGTGCAATGTGCACCAGTGTGCAACCATCACCACCATATAATTCCAGGACATTTTCATCAGGCGCCCAAAGGAAACTCTGGGTCATTAGTAGTCACTCCTCATTCCCTTGGTCTTCCCACATGCCGGCAATCACTCAGCTATTTTCTGTCTCTATGGGTTTCCCTATTTTGGACATTTCATTTAACAGAATCATAAAATATATATTTTCTGTCTGGCTTCTTTTGGCTTGATGTTTTCAAGGTTCACTCATGTTGTAGCCTCTATCGGTACTTTGCTCCTTTTTATGGCCAAATAATATTCCATTGTCTGGATATACAAAATTTTGTTTATCTGTTCATCCACTGATGAACATTGGGTTACTTCTACTCTTTGGCTCTTATGAGTATAGCTGCTCTGAACATCTGTGTACAAGTTTTATGTGGACACAGGTTTACAGTTCTCTTGGGTATACTCTAGTAGGGGAACTAATTGCTGGTTCATATGGTAACTCTGTTTAGCTTTTTGAGGGAACACCAAACTGTTTTCCACAGTGGCTATACCACTTTACATTCCCACCAGTAATGAATGACAGCTCTAGTTTCTCCACATATCCTTGCCAACATCTCTTACTGTCCTATAGTATCTTTTTATAATAAGGTTTTCCCCCCATTCTGAATAGAAATTGATTATCTGAGCTTATAAAGAAACTACCCCAGTGACGGCACTGAATTCTGCCTAGACCATAATCAATTAAGACACTTTCCCAATGAGAAAGCAGAAATGAAATGGCCCTTCTGAGCGCTCACCTGCTGCAGATCAGCAAGGGAATACAGGTGGATCTGTTGAAGGAGGTATTCTCTGGGGAAAATTCTGAAAACAAGGACAGAAACATAAATGAATTGCGGTGCTGCCACAAAACAAGTTTTGTCTCTTTCAAGATCCCTTTCCACCAATACTTTTCTTCCCAGCACCCTCTGAGAAACCTGTTAACAACACCCCTTTTCTTCTTTACACAGATACACAGATAAGATGGAAGTAAAAGTTTGATCTTTGACATTTTTAAAAAAATTCCTAAATGAGTTTATTTCAGGACAAAAAGGAGCAATGCTCTGTTTCATTGTTTTAACTGAATGCAGTTGACATATAATATTCTATTAGTTCCAAGGATTCAACAAAGTGATTGAATAGTTATATACATGAAGTGATCACCAAGATTATCATCAAAGTTATATATTAGCTATATTCTCTATGCTGTACACTGTATCACTGCTTAATTTATAAGTTTGTATCTTTTAATCTCCTTCCACTCTATTATCCCTCACCCCATGCCACTCCCCTGTCAACCACCATATTACTCTCTGTATCTATGAGTGTTTTATTTTGCTTTCTTAGATTCCACATGTAAGTAACATCATATGGTATTTTTCTTCTCTGTCCTATTTCACGTAGTATTATACCCTCTAGATCCATCCATGTTGTTGCAAATGGCAAAGTTCCATTATTTTTTTATGGCTGGGTAATATTCCATTGTATATATATGCTACCTCTTCTTTATCCATTCATCTACTGATAGATATTTAGGTTGCTTCCTATTTTGGTTATTGTAAATAATGCTGTAATGAATATAAGGATGTATATTCTTTTCAAATTAGTTTTTTTTTTCTGTAGATAAATACCCAGAAGTGGAGTTGCTGGATCATATGTTTTCAATTTTAATTTTAATTTTTTGAGGAACCTACATACTGTTTTCCATGGTGATGGCAGCAAATTACATCCCCTTTTCCCCACATCCTCACCAACACTTGTTACTTGTCTTTTTGATACTAATCATTCTGACAGGTGGGGGTGATATCTCATTATGGTTTTGATTTACATTCCCCTGATTAGTGATGTCAAGCATCTTTTCATGTGTCTGTTGGCCCTCTATGGAGAAATGTCTTCAGATCCTTTGCCTATTTTTTTAATTGGTTTGTTTTTACGATATTGAATTGTGAGTTCTTTATATATTTTGGATATTAACCCCTTATCAGTTATGTCATTTGCAAATATCTTTTCTCATTCAGTAAGTTATCTTCCCATTTTGTTGAGGGTTTTCTTCACTGCGAGAAAGCTTTTTACTCTGAAATAGTTCCATTTGGTTTTGTTTTGTTTTGTTTTTGCTTTTGTTGCCCTTGCCTGAGGAGACAGATCAAAGACATACTGCTAAGACCAATGTCTAAGAACCTACTGCCTATGTTTTCTTTAAGGAGTTCCACGGTTTCAGGTCTTACGTTTACGTCTTTACCTGATTTTTGAATTTTTGTATTTGCTATAAGAAAATGGTCCGGTTTCATTCTTTAGCATGTAGTTGTCCAGTTTTCCCAACATCATTTATTGAAGAAATTGTCTTTTCCTCATTGTATGTTCTTGCCTTCTTTGTTGAACATTAATTGAACATATAAGCATGGGTTTATTTGGGTTTATTTCTGGACTTTTCTATTTTGTTCCATTAATGTCTGTTCTTGTGCCATTGCCATAGTATTCTGATTACAATAGCTTTATAGTATAGTGGGAGATCAGGGCATGATACCTTCAGCTTTGTTCTTCCTTCCAAGATTGCATTCGCTCTTCAGGGTCCTCTGTGCTTCCACACAAATTTTAGGATTAGTTGTTCCAGTTTTGTGAAAAATGCCATTAGTATTTTCATAGGGATTCTGCTGAATCTGTGGATTGGAGCTAGTAGATTTGGATCGTACAGATATTTTAACAATATTAATTCTTCCAGTCCATGGTACATCTTTCCATTTATTTGTATCATCTTCAATTTCTTTCATCAGTGTTTTACAGTTTTCAGTGTATAGGTCTTTCATTTCCTCAATTAAATTTATTTCTAGGTATTTTATTCTCCTTCTTGCAATTGTAAATGCAATTGTTTTCCTAATTTCTATTTATGATAGTTTTATTAGTGAATAAAAATCCAAGTGATTTCTGTATATTAATTTTGTATCCTGCAACTTTACTGATTCATTTATTCGAATAGATTTTTAGTGAAGTCATTAGGGTTTTCCATATATAGGGTCATGTTATTTGCAAAGAGTCACAGTTTTACTTTTTCCAATTTGGATGCCTTTTATTTCTTTTTCTTAAATGTTTTTGAACATTTTTGAATGTTTTTTGACTAGGACTTCCAACACCATGTTGAATAAAAGTGGTGAGAGTGAGCGTCTTTGTCTTGTGCCTGATCTTAGAGAAAAAGATTTTAGCTTTTCACCACTGAGTATGATGTTAGTTGTGAGTTTGTCAATATGCCCTTTATTAATGTTGAGGTATGTTTCTTCTGTACCCACTTAGCTGTGTTTTCATCATAAGTATATGTTTAATTTTATCATGCTTTTTCTGCATCTGTTGAGATATTATATAATTTTTACTCTTCTTTCTGTTGATGTGGTATATCAAGTTGATTGAGTTTGTGGATATTGAATCATCCCTGCATTCCTAGAATAAATCCCACTTGATCACTGTGTATGATTCTTTCAATGTATTATTGAATTTGGTTTGCTAATATTTTGTTGAGGATATTTATGTGCATGTTCATCAGCAATACTGGTCTGTAATTTTCTCTCTTTTTTTTTTGGAATGTCTTTGACTTTGTTATTAGGCCAATGCTGGGCTCACAGAGTGTATTTGAAAGTGTTCCTTTTCTTCATTTTTTGGGGAATAGTTTGAGAAGGATGGGTCTTAACTCTTCTTTAATGTTTGGTAGAATTCACCTATAAAGCCATCTGGTACTGAACTTTTATTTTTTGGGAATTTTTTAATTACAGATTCAATTTCATTATTAATAATTGGTCTGTTCAGAGTTTCTATTTCTTCTTGATTCAGTCTTGGAAGACTGGGTGTGTCTAGAAATTTATCCTGGCCTTTGATTCTAATATAATACAAGGTGCTATGAGTACCATGTAGTGACCCAGGGATGAGGACCAGGGCATCAGGTTTCTTGCACCAGCTGGGTTCCTCACAAGCTGTGTCATCTCAGGCAAGTATTTTCATAGGGATTCTGCTGAATCTGTAGATTGGAGCTAGAAGATTTGGATAGTATGGATATTTTAACAATATTTTTCCAGTCCATGGTATGTCTTTCTATTTATTTGTGTCATCTTCAATTTGAATTTATTTTGTATTTAATATAAGGAGCTAGTAGATTCAGCTTCTTCACTGTTTTATAAAGATGAATGAATATAATGTCTTCAAATATCTTTCCAGTTCTGTGCCTAAATTAATAGATTTTGGAGTTGAGAAAATTGATTGGTGTGGCAACCTGTGTATCTTTGTCTAAAGGCTTCTATGGCTTTCATTAATGGGGACAGTGGTGCTGAGTATCACATTAATGAGCTATCCTCTTACATATATAGTGATGAATTTTAGGATAGGTACAGATGGGAATAATGGGATGAAATATTTATATTGGGAGTCTCTGACAAAGTCTACTATCTTTAGCTGCTGTCAGTTCACAGCATCTGGATAAATAACACTGAATAGGAAACAAAGATGAATTATGGGCAAGCAGATGATGGTCAGAACCTTCCCCCACCAACACACATACATTCCCCAAACAAAACTCATGATGCTTGCTAGCATTTTTTCTGTCTTATGTGGTACTAAGCAATCTTCTTGTACCCTAAAGGGAAGAAGCAACCAATTTATTCAACTAACATTTATGACTGTCCACTATATACCAAGCACTGTGCCAGGCACTAGGTAGATAATTAGGAATAAGACAGTCCCAGTACTAAGTTCAAGGAGCACTAAGTCAACTGAGGAAAAGGTATATAAACTGATAACTGAGAATGATAAGTTATGCACAGGATACATACTTTTAGAATGGTTTAGCATGCTGGATCCCAAACCTTGGCTGTCTATTAAAATCATTTGGGGGTGCCTGGGTGGCTCAGTTGGTTAAGTGTCTGCCTTCAGCTCAGGTCATGATCCCAGGGTCCTGGATCAAGCCCCACATCGGGGTCCCTGTTCAGCGGGGAGTCTACTTGTCCCTCTCTCTCTGCCCCTGCTAGTGCGCTCGCTTTCTTGTGCACTCTCAAATAAATAAAATCTTCTAAAAAATAAAATAAAATCAGGTTTTAGAAGATAACAGGGTATAAGCATGGGTAGACCCCAGAAATTAGTTGTTAAACAAAACTCTGCTGGTGATTAGTGCAGCCAAGGTTGAGAACCACTGACCTAATATCTAGCTCATTGGGCGATTCAGTGTTTCAGTTCAGTACACATTATTGGACAAACCCGAGACTAAATCATTCATTCCTCCATTCATCTTTCTATCCATCCAGTACTGATTAAGCACACCTATGTGCCAGCCCCTGTACTAAGCCACGGAAGAAAGGGCATTGAACCTATTAGATAAAGTCCTCCCCCCATGGACGCATGGGGTAGGCATATGCTAGTTTGGAGTTCTCCTGGGAAGTATGCAGAATTCTGGAGAATTCTGCTGAAAAGCCCTGTTTCATCCACAGAAATGAGAACAGACCAAGTGGCAAGGCCCTTACATTCTGGGAAATACAGTACAGTACCGGGCTGGGCTCCCTTCAGCTCTGTTGCTTCAGGGCCGCACCAGTGGCAGGAAGTGGGTGCACATTCCAAGCCCAGCTAGGCAGGTTGTAGGGCAAGTGTCTACTCCTCCAAGTGAGAATAAGCTTCCCTACCACAGAGAAGCTCCCTGTTATAGAAGGCAGACCACTTCCTTTTTCAACAACACACATGTAAGACAGAGATGATCGAGACATCTATTCCTCATGGCACCCTACAGTGTTAAGCACCAGTAACAGTAAGGGGAGCCCACTGTGGGCTGGGCACTTGACACACCGTCATTTCATTTGATTCTCACAATTGTCTTGCATGTTAAGTACAACCTCTATTTTACATAAGAAAAAACTGATGCTCAGAGGCAAAGACTACTTTGCTCAAAGTCACAAAGCTGGGATTCAAGGCCGGGACTTCCTGCCTCCAAAGGCCTGTATTCCTTCCAGTTTCTTGAAGGTGGGGGTAGAAGGAAGGAGGCAGGCTGGCCATTTAATTTAGCCATACAATGCATGTCTCTCCCAGGTAGATGTTTATATCTGTTTAGGCCAGGAGCAATATAGAGCCACTGGTGCTTTGTAAGCAGGAAAGTGACACTGATATACTTTGTCATGCCCACTTTCTGAAGGCAATGAGAAGGTGGACAGACTGTAGGCAGGGATAGTCCCGACATGTATCTGACAGTCTGTTCTAGGGTAACCACAGGAGGATGGTGAAAGGAGGGGAGGGAATAGATAACACAAGAGACCTTTTGGAAGAACTGACAATGTTTAGAATTAGTGAAAGAGGGGATGACTGGGGGGCTCAGTTGGTTAAGCATCTGCTTTTGGCTCAGGTCATGATCCCAGGGTTCTGGGATCAAGTACTGCGTTGGGCTCCTTGCTCAGCGGGCAGCCTGCTTCTCCCTCTGCTTTGCTGTTCCCCTGCTTATGCTCTGTCTCTCTCTCACTCTGACAAATAAATAAAATCTTAAGAAAGGAATTGGTGAAAAGAGGAGAAAGGAATCAAAGGTGACTGACGTATCTAGCTTAGGTGACAGGATGGTGATGTCAGTGGCCTACATAGGGCAGGCTGTCAGGGAAGGGGATAAAGAATTGAGTTTCATGTGTGCGGACTATGAAGTGCCTGTAGGAGGGGCAGGAATTATGGCCCTTGGAAACAGGGAAGGAGAGATGTGGAATACTCAGGGGACACTCCTGACATCAGCACCAAGGTGACAGTTAAAGCTGTGGGAATGGATGGGATGGACCTAGGAGGGAGCAGGAAGGGGGCTGAGCAGGGACAGAGGTTCTTTGTTGTTATTTGTTTACCTTGTGTTGCCTGGAATTCTCTCAAGTATACACTTTGGTGTTCTGCAATTTTTCTCCTGCTTGAAAAATTCTGTTTTGAAAATAACCAGGAAGTTCACATGTACTTGGGTTTCTAACATTTCCTCTATTTGTGAAATGTTTGTATCCTCATACCCTTCACTTGGTTACCCCTAATGTTAACATCTTACACAGCCCACGGTGCACTGACCAAAAACTCAGAAATGAAGCATTATGTAGATTATGGACTTTATTCAGATTTCACCAATTGTTTTACTAATGTCCTCTTTTTTTTTTTTTTTTTAAAGATTTTATTTATTAATTTGACAGAGAGAGAGAGAGAGAGATCACAAGTAGGCAGAGCAGCAAACAGAGAGAAAGAAAGAAGAGCAGGCTGCCTGCTGAGCAGAGAGCCCAGGACCCTGAGATCATGACCTGAGCTGAAGGCAGAGACTTAAACCACTGAGCCACCCAGGTGCCCCTGTCCTTTTTTTTTTTTTTTTTCCTATTCAAGGATCCAATCTGGATATATGTGTGTGTGTGTGTGTGTGTGTGTGTGTGTGTGTGTTTGTGTGTGTAAAATTTAAGCATTTGCAAGAAATTGAGTTTGTGCAGAACATATGTGCAGAACAGGAAACCTAGGGGAGTCTCAGAGTAGGGCACCGAGGGTAGCAATGTACGATTATCTAATATGGGGACACGGGACATTTGAGAATGGTTCAGTGGGAGGAATAATCTTCCAACCACAACTGCTTAATAATGAAATCCCTTAAATAAAGTACAGCAAAAGCAATGTGGCAGAAAAGCACTAAGAAATGGAGACAGATGGGGCACCTGGGTGGCTCAGTAGGTTAAGTCTCTGCCTTCGGCTCAGGTCATGATCTCAGGGTCCTGGGTTTGAACCCCACATCGGGCTCTCTGCTCAGCAGGGAGCCTGCTTCCCCCTCTCTCTCTGCCTGCCTCTCTGCCTACTTGTGATCTCTGTCAAATAAATGAAATCTTAAAAAAAAAAAAAAAAGAAAGAAATGGAGACAGAGTGAATCAAGTAGGCTGGAAAACCACTCCAAGATTAGCTTCTGCCTCTTCTGCTGGTTTGTGCAGACGGAGGTCAGCTGGACACTGAGAGAAGGAAAGTGACTGAAATGGGCTGCAGGAGGATCAAACTTGGGGTAGTGTTCTTGCAGGCATCTGCCCCCTAGTTCTTTCTGCTCTAAAATCCTAAAACCTCTACCACAGAGTACACAGGAGATAAAAAATAATTATAAACTTACAGACCAAATCATACTGGTATGCTCTTATTAGAGTACTACAGCCAGTCAGGTATCTAGTTAACATTTACTGAGCGCGTGAAATAGGCCAGGTGCCGTGTGAAGTGCCGGAGATGAATGCGTCAATGAACACAGTTGACGAGCAGCAAAGACAATTTCCAGATTCTCCTTATTAGGCTGGGTCCTTCCTGCTTCCAAACGCTGTTCATTAATTAACTCCTCTTCTCACAATAACTCACCAACTTTGAGCACAGTCTGCTAATGTTATCTATGTATTTATTTAATGTTTCTGCTCATAAATATATTTCACATGTTTCCTCTCCCCCAGGAAGCACCTTATCTCTGGTCTCCTCTCTACCACTTGTCCATGTCTACCTCTATAATTTACAGGAGGTTAGTCATAACAGCCACAAAGAACCAGAAAATGCAATATGTGTAGAAAAGATAAAGGAACTAGCTTAGTATGTCTGGAGAAGATGCAACCAGGAGATATGGTAACGGCCCTCAAGTACACAGGCTTTTAAGATTGGATAATGCCAATCAGCTTTTCTTTTCCCTGAGGATGGAAAGTGTAGCACAAAAGCATTGAAGGCAAATATGACAGTAAGTTTCCTGAGAGGGAAGACTGAGAGGTATTAAAATGTATCTCTTGTAGGGATGCTTTTCACTGTAAATAAAAAAAGAAAATATCCTTCTCAGCTCTTTAGAGCTAGCGACACACTGCTTAGAGGAGGTGAGGGTTTTGGAGGCAGGGACATGTGACTTCAGGCTTACTTCCTGCCCTCGGTTAGCTCCTCTTTCCCACTGCCTGCCATCCTCAAGGCAGAGAGTTTGAAAGACACTCTCCTACCATCTCCTTTAGGCAGACCATCCATAGAGGAAGCACAGGGTAAATAACATAAAAGCCAACCCCAGGAAAGCACCTGCAACTACTACTCATCTGGGTGACGCTAAGGGCTTTTCCCTGCTGTGGTGGAGATGCACAATTTGGCTCCTCCCACCAAGCCCTTTTGGGAATGTGGGAAACCACAGGAACTCCCAGGGGTGGTTCCCCTTACACTGTGAGTCTTAAAAGGGGTTGTGCAGAATCTGCAGGCCCAATGTGTGCTCAGGGAGCATTAAATTGCTTCAAGCCCAGCTGACGAGGCAGGACAGGACTCTGCAGGGATTGCAGAGAAGAATTCACAGCTACTCCAGGGACTGCTGGGGGTGCCATTTGTCTGGGAGGCGAAGCCCAAAATCCCTTAAGATAGTCATGTCCGTATTCCTTTTATTAGTAATGTATTCAATAGAGAATAATTACTTGCATTTTGTCAGAAAACACAACTTGTGATCAATGTATGAATTTAATGCAAATTAATGGATTTAATGCAAATGAAATCCAACCTTCCAACCTCTGTGGCTCATCACTGTGGTGAAAACCTAAAATCAGAACTTAAATCTTGCATATATTTCATTGCAATAAATAGTCACTGGGTCCATAACATGCGACAGGCACTGTGCTGGACGCTGGCGCTTTGGAGAAGACATGGTTCGTTTGTTTGTTTGTTTGTTTTAATTTATTTGTCAGAGAGGGAGAGAGAGGGAGAGCGAGCGAGCAAGCACAGGCAGACAGAGTGGCAGGCAGAGGCAGAGGGAGAAGCAGGCTCCCTGCCGAGCAAGGAGCCCGATGTGGGACTCGATCCCAGGACGTTGGGATCATGACCTGAGCTGAAGGCAGCTGCTTAACCAACTGAGCCACCCAGGCGTCCCAAGACATGGTTTTTTAACCTCAAAGAATAAGCAGACAAGTGGGATAAGCAGGCAAGGAGACAGTGCGGAGTGCTGAGATCTGCAGACACACAGAGGCAGAGGCGAGGGAAGTCTGCAGAGCACGTGGTCAGGAAAGGCCACCAAGAACTGCCCAGAGGTAATCCGAAGAAGTGGAAGGAAGGGTGTTCTAGGCAGAGGGAGCAGCATGCATGAGAGCGCAGAGGCTAGGGAGAGTACCGTGCTTCTAAGGGACCGGCAGTATGGGCAGATGAAGAGAGCTGTGCACGTGTGCAAATGTATATACAAACATATAGCCAGACATGACAGGTCTTGAATGCCTTGCTAAGCATCTATCTCAACAGAGATGGGGCGCTGCAGAAGTGTAGGAGAAAAACATGGTCCGATCTGTGACTTAAAAAGAACAATGAAAGCAGAAGGAGATGGGGGAAGAGGAAGAGGGATGGATCACTTTTTTGGTCAATTAGGTGAGAAAGGATGGGGGCTGAAGAGAACTTAAATGGTTCCTCTGGGGTTATAGAGAGTGGGCCTACCAGGAGATCGATTTCTGTAGCAGAATCCACAGGTGCTGATGACTAACAGGAAGTGAAGGCCAGGAAGGAGCTTGGGATCTTTCAGTTTCCAGCTAGGTCAGTAGGACAATGGCAGTCCCATTTACTGGCGTAGAGAATAAGGAAGAGGAATTGTTTTTGGGGAACAGGGAGTTCACCAGGGGCAGAGGACTGGAGCTGTCCGGGTAGAGTGTCTGGGTAGTCGTCTGTGAGTCCAGGTGGGAGATCTGCGCGCCCTTAGCCTATCGGTGTTAGGGGAAGCCACGAGAATGAGTCCTAGCCTGGGACAACATACATTAGAAAAAGAGAAAAAAATGGGACCCTGGTAGAACAGTATTATTTAGGGAGTAGATGCAGGAAGACAGGGAAGGAGCAACTGATAGGTGGGAGAAAAAGCAGAAGAGCCAGCATCAGTGAAGCCAAGGAAGGAGAGAATTTCAAGAAGGAAAAAGAGGGCCCATGGCCTCCAAGGCAGCGGAGAGGTCAAATAATATGAGTTTGGCTGTCACAAAGCCTGAGATGTTTCTGCTGGATTTGGAAAAAGGGCATCATTGGTGACCCTGGACAGGATGATTTCAGGGGAGGAAGAGGAAAGCCAGACTGCAGAGGGGTGGAAGACCATGGACTACTCTTTAAAGAAGTTCACCTTAACAAAGGAGAGGAATTGGGCCATGGCTAAAAAAGGATATAGGACTAAGAAGGGACCCTCCTTTAAAAAAAAAAAAAAAATAAGAAAATGTATTATTTCAATAAACTTTTTAATTGTAGTTAGCATATAGTATCAGTTTCAGGCGTAGGACAAAGTGATTCAACCTTACATACGTCACAAAATAAACACTGCAAGTCT
The DNA here is from genome assembly GCA_004024625.1 of Mellivora capensis. Classification (NCBI taxonomy): domain Eukaryota; kingdom Metazoa; phylum Chordata; class Mammalia; order Carnivora; family Mustelidae; genus Mellivora; species Mellivora capensis. The sequence continues at coordinate 35,092 of PISX010004727.1, read as the reverse complement.
GGCCACCATGCAAAGGTATTAGAATATTGACTACTCCCTGTACTGCACTTTACATCTCCGTGACTTCTTTGTAAATGGAAGTCTGTACCTCTTTTTTTTAAATTTAAGATTTTATTTATTTATTTGACAGAGATCACAAGTAGGCAGAGAGGCAGGCAGAGAGAGAGGGGGGAAGCAGGCTCCCCACCTAGCAGAGAGCCTGATGCGGGACTCGATCCCAGGATCCTGAGATCATGACCTGAGCCGAAGGCAGAGGCTTAACCCACTGAGCCACCCAGGCCCCCCTGAACTTTCCTTTTAGAACTGTTTTTGCTGGGTCTCATAGATTTTGGAACGTTGTTTCCATTTTCATTTGTCTCAAGGTATACTTTAAATTTCCTCTTTGGGGGTACCTGGGTGGCTCTGTGGGTTAAGCCTCTGCCTTCGGCTCAGGTCATGATCTCAGGGTCCTGGGATGGAGCCCCACATCGGGCTCTCTGCTCAGTGGGGAGCCTGCTTCCCCCTCTCTCTCTGCCTGCTGCTCTGCCTACTTGTGATTCTCTCTCTCTCTCTGTCAAATAAATGGATAAAATCTTTAAAAAAAAATAAATTTCCTCTTTGGTTTCTCTATTGACCCATTGATTAGTAGCATGCCGTTTAGACTTTATAAGTGTTCATTTCTTTCCACTTTTATTTCTTGTAATTGATTTCTAGTTTCATATTATTGTGCCTGGAAAAGATGCTTGATAGGATTTCAATCTTGTTAAACTTATTGAGACTTGTTTTGTAGAATATGCATTCTACTGTTTTGGGACGGAATGCTCTATAAATAATCTGTTAAATCCATCTGGTCCAAGATGTCATTTAAGGCCACTGTTTATTTTCTGTCTGGGTGATGTATCCACTGACGTAGGTGGGATGTTAAAGTCCCCTACTACCACTGTATGACTGTCGATTTCTCCTTAGGTCTATTAATATTTGCTTTATATACTTAGGTGCTCCTATGTTGTGTGCATAGGTATTTACAAGTATCATATCATCTTGTTGGGTTGATCCCTTTGCCAGTATGTAATGTCCTTCTTTGTTTAAAGTCTATTTTGACTTAAAAAAATTAAAAAATAGTCTATTTTGTCTGATATAAGTACTTGCCACTTCAGCTTTCTTTTTGTTTCCATTTGCATGGAATGTCTTTTTCTATTCCTTCACACTTTCAGTTGGTATGTGCCTTTAGGTCAGAAGTGAGTCTCCTGTAGGCAGTATGCAGATGGGTCTTATTTTCTAATCCAATCAATTACCCTATATATTGTGATTGGAGCATTTAGTCTATTTACATTTATTCATTTATTTAGATAGATTGATTTATTTATTTGTTTTTAAAAATATTTTATTGCTTTTTTTTCAGTGTTCCAAAATTCATTGTTTATGCACCACACCCAGTGCTCCATGCAATACATGCCCTCCATACTATCCACCACTAGGCTCACCCACCCCCTACCCCCCTCCCCTCTAAAACCCTCAGTTTGCTTCTCAGAGTCCACAGTCTCTCATGGTTTGTCTCCCCCTCCGATTTCCCCCAACTCACGTCTCCTCTCCATCTCCCAGTGTCCTCCGTGTTATTCCTTATGCTCCACAAGTAAGTGAAACCATATGAAAACTGACTCTCTCTACTTGACTTATTTCACTCAGCATAATCACCTCCAGTCTTGTTCATGTTGATACAAAAGTTGGGTATTCATCCTTTCTGATGGAGGAGTAATATTCCATTTTATATATGGACCATATCTTCTTTATCCATTTGTCTGTTGAAGAGCATCTTGGTTCTTTTTTTTTTTTTTAGGATTTTATTTATCCATTTGACAGGCAGAGATCACAAATAAGCAGAGAAGCAGGCAGAGAGAGAGGGGGAAGCAGGCTCCCTGCTGAGCAGAAAGCCTGATGTGGGGCTCGATCCCAGGACCCCGGGACCATGACCTGAGCTGAAGGCAGAGGCCCCAACCCACTGAGCCACCCAGGTACCCTGGGCATCTTGGTTCTTCCCACAGTTTGGTGATTGTGGCCATTGCTGCTATGAACATTGGGGTACAGATGGCCCTTCTTTTCACTACATCTGTATCTTTGGGGTAAATACCCAGTAGTGCAATTGCAGGGACATAGGGTAGCTCTATTTTTAACTTCTTAAGGAATCTCCACACTGTTTTCCAAAGTGGCTGCACCAACTTGCATTCCTACCAACAGTGTAAGAGGGTTCCCCTTTCTCCACCTCCTCTCCAACACTTGTTGTTTAGTGTCTTGTTGATTTTGGCCATTCTGACTGGTGTAAGATGGTATCTCAATGTGGTTTTGATTTGAATTTCCCTGATGGTTAATGATGATGAACATTTTTTCATGTATCTGTTAGCTATTTGTATGTCTTCTTTGAAGAAGTGTCTGTTCATGTCTTCTGCCCATTTTTTGATGTGATTATCTGTTTTGTGTGCGTTGAGTTTGAGGAATTCTTTATAGATCTTTAAAGATCTTTATAGTTTTATAAAGATTTATTTATTTTAGAGAGAGGGAGGACATCCCAGGGGGAGGGGCAAAGGCAGAGGGAGAGAGAGAATCTCAAGCACACCCTGCTGAGCATGGAGCCCAATTTGGGGCTTGATCCCACAAACCTGAGATCATGACCTGAGGCAAAATGAAGAGTCAAATGCCCAATGAATTGTGCCAGCCAGGTGCCCCAGTCATGTACTTATTACCATTTTGTTAACTGTTTTCTGGCTGCTTTTGTAGCTGTTCTTTGTTCTTCCTTCTCTTGCTCTCTCCCTTTATGATTTGATAACTTTCTGTAGTGTTATGTTTGGATCCTTTTATCTTTGTTTTTTGTGGATCTATTACAGGGTTTTGGTTTGTAGTTACCATGAATTTCATATATAACACTCTTGTATATGGCAGTCTATTTTAAGTTGATTATCACTTAAGTTTGAACATGTTATAAAAGCACTACATTCCTACCACATACCCCCATGTTTTATATACCTAATATATATATTTTGCATATTTTTATTTTGTGTATCCCTTAATAATTATTGTATATACAGTTGATATTACCACTTTTGTCTCTTATGCTTTATGCTAGCTTTTTAAATGGTCAACCCACTACCTTTACTATGTATTTGCTTTCACTAGTGAGATTTTTTTTTCCTTCATAATTTTTTTTTGTAGTTATGGCCTTTTCCTTTCCACTTAAAGAAGTCTCTGTAACATTTCTTGTAGGATTGTTTTAGTGGTGATAAACTCCTTAAACTTTTGTTTGTTGGAAAACTTATTATCTCTCCTTCAATTCTGAATGATAAACTTGCTGGGTAGAGTATTCTTGGTTGTAGGTTTCTTTTCAGTTTACCTGCTTGAATATATAATGTAACGCCCTCTGGCCTGCAAAATTCCTGCTGAAAAATCATCGGATAGTTTTATGGGTACTCCCTTGTATGTAACTGGTTGTTTTTCTCTTGCTGCTTTTAAGATTCTCTCTAATATTTGACAATTTTAATTATTATATGTCTTGGTGTGGCTCTCTTTAGGTTCATTTTGTTTGGGGCTCTCTGTGCTTCCTAGACTTGAATGTCTGTTTCTTTCCCCAGGTTAGAGAGGTATCAGCTATTACTTCTTCAAATAAGTTTTCTGCCTCAAAAAGATTCTTAAAGTTGAGAGAGACTTGGGCACATTTACATGCTAAAATGAAAGAGCTAGTACAAGAGAAACTATAGATACAAAAGTAGGGATGACTGACAGAGCCTGGCCCTGGAATGGCCTAGAGAAAATGGGATGTGGGCCCAGCTGAAAGCTCTTTCCAATATACATATCTGCACACATATGCACACACACACCTATCCTGTATTTTCTTAATTGAATAGGTTCAGGTTTCTACTAAAATGTTATATAAAAGGTAGTTAATAATTTCTCCAATGTTCCCTCTAAAAGTCAACATACTGGGAACCAAATGCTACAAACTACCTGGAAATAATCTAATTTAGCAATCCTCTGGTAGACAGGATCTTTGCTACAGAAGGGTGCTGCCTTCAGCTTTCCGACAAGGCTGCTGTGTTTAGGGTTTTCTGTGATTAAGTGACCTTACTGCACTGCAGGGCTATTGACCATCAGCTCTGACATCATTTCTCCAGCAAGCCAACCAGCAGAAGAGCGCTGCTCATGCCAGTGCAAGTTCATCTGGTCAGTTCTGACATCAGAGCCAAAGGACGAATGTGTTAAGAGAGTCCACTCCACACCTCACTCATCCATCAAAGGGAACTACATCACTGGCAGGTAGCACTATCAAATTCTCAGATATCAAAGAACAACAAAGAAACCTGCTAAAGAATCATGGAAATCAAGTAGCACAATCATTTCTATAATGCCAAAGTTTTCTACTTTACCAAGAAGGTAACTTGGACTTCATTTATAGATTGCTCAAATGAGAGGTGAGAACCAATGAAAATTAAAAAAGGAAAAAGTTCCTATATGATTCAGAGTCCTTATATTATGCAGCTGGTAGGTACTTGGGGTTAAAAATACAGAAATAATTGCCTATGAAATCAAAGGCAATAGTCTTTACAAAAAAGGTAGGGGTCCTCATTCCATTTTATACTTAGGACACTGAGTCAAATAAATCGAGACTCATTTAACCCAACTAATTTCTGAGGACTTCAACTCAGCTCCCACCAAGCTCTGAGGCTCATAAGAGAGGAGGGACTAGGTCAGACTCTGAAGTAAGCAGACACTTTTCAGGATTTTTAAAGATTTAATAATATCACCATTTCCCTGAAGCTCAGTTGTTGGAGATGCACAACTGGCATTTAAAAACCCAGTGATTAAAATGTGAAAAAAAGTTTATAATGGAAATATGTTAGCACATGAAAGAGACAGGTTTTAAAGACCCACCTACACACACACACCTTGATCACTGAAGGAAATCCTCCAATTTTAATTCCAACTGATAACTGTCTAAATGAAGAATATGGATAGAAGTGCATAAAGAATAACTTTAAAAAGAAAACCATTTATTTATGCAGCATTGCTGTGTTTTCCACAGTATGTGGTCTGGGTTGGGTAATTTGTGGTGAGCTGACAGGCTTGCAGTAGCACCCACACTGAAATCAGTACAAAGCACTGTGAAGCATCCCCGGGGAGATGCAATTTGGTGTGCTTGATATGAGCTGCAAACTCTTCCTTCCAAAATCATTACATTAGGCTGAATGTGGACAGGAATCGTATGCCTAGCCATGCTCCCAGCTAATGGAAAAACAATTTTAAATCAAAGGCAGATATTTCGATAGCAACCCATGTGGAAGAAACAAGCTTCGGTCATTTCTCTAGATACCTCATTTTGCTAATCTCATTGGCTGGAAAAGTAGGGAGATTGCATCAGACATTATCTTGGTAGATAGTTATGGGAAATAAGGGCCTCTTTTACCTGCTCATTCAAAAATTGTGCTCAAGTTTCTTAGTAACAATCTAAAGCCTGGAGTAGGAATACTTGTGAAGTAATTTTGGTTGTGATTATTCTGAGGTCTGACTGTAAAAGTGACAGACTATATCACAGTTACAGATCCTAGCTGAAAGTCTTACAGTATTTTTTAACAGTTCCAAGAACATAGAATTTATCTAGCTGCACGGAGTTTTTTGTTGTCCCTTAGAAAATGATTTTAGATAATTGCTGTGTATTTCATTTCCTCTCAGAATAAAATCACTCTTTAATTTTTTGGAGGATTTCAGTAAATAAAAAGCTATATGTACATTATGATAAAATACACAGCTTGCCAGAATTCTTTTCACAGTTATTAATCTGTTTAGTTTTGAGTGACACTGTCTTTTGCAGACAGTCTGTAGCTCCCTTTTAGAGCGCTGATACTGGAATATAATTTGCTAAATAAGATCTCTGAAGAAAATGAAGGAAAGGGGAGGAGCTATTAGGGCAGGAGGTCAGATGACCTGAAAACCTTAGATGTTCCAGAAGTCATCCAAGGGGAGGGGAATTCTTAAAGTAGAATGAGAACAGCTGCTTTCATGTGTTTTCATAGTTTTGAAGTCCTGCTAGATTCATAATTTGTTGGAACTAAAGCCCCGAATGCAGCTAATGACACTTTTCACTTTTAATCAGCTAACTTGAAAAAGCCACAAAATCTGGCTAATATTAAATCTTACAGAGAACAAAGAGCCATATTCATTTACTGAACCTAAGTGCTATTTATATACTTACAGTCCTGATAATGCTTATTCTTCTTTAAAATTCAAAATTAACTAGTCTTTGTTGGCTAACAATTGTACAATTAGATCTCAAATTTTGGTGATAAAACAGTCACAGCAAGAGACATGTCAAGTCATGCTGTGTAGATTGTGTTTTAAGAACTAGCCTCCCCTAAGAGATATGTCTTAGTAAGCCAGCCTCCTAAATTAAGTGTATTCAATTCCCAACAGCATGCAATCTTTTCCCTTTGTAACAGATAACCCCTACACCTAATATGTCTGATTTGGAGGGGGAGGTGGTTAGGGGAAGAGGATGCATTGCTATGAAATGATCTCTCTCAGCTTATTAGCTTATGCATGCTTTTGGATACACCAAATAATATCCTCATTTACTTTTTCCAAGATCAATGGTACATAGGTATGCTCACACATCAAAGCACCATTTTTGTTTAGTGAATCATGCTTAAGACATGCATAAGAAGATGTTCACAGTATAACAAGTGCAATGATTGGGTTAAAAGTAGTATGTACAGTAGGAAACCATTTTAATGGGGAAAAAAAAAATCTATGGAGGAAAAGGTCTGAAAAGATATGTACCAAAGTGGTAAGATAATGGCTGGCTTTCTTAGTTTTGTTTTTTATAATGACTGGTACTTTTTTGTAATAAGAAAAAAGCTAATAAAATAATAAGTTTGACCAAATTAAGTGGGTGGAATCTTGGTAACACTATTTTATTCAATAAGCAAATTTATTCAATAAATATTGATTAGCCCTCACTATATGTCAGGTCTAAGCCCTGGGGATAGAGCAGTGAACAAAACAGATAAAAAGCCATGATGTTTTGTAGCTTAAATCTGGTGGGGAAAGCAGGCCACTGCATATGGCTGCAGAAATGGAGCAAAGCCCAACCTCCATATCCACGCGTGACGGCCCGAGATGGAGAGAGACAAAATACCATGTCATCTGGTAATAAGCAAGAAGACAGGAAGTGTGTGTGGGGGGGAGGGGAAGAGTCAAGGATACTTCATTAAGGTGACAGTTGTCTAACAACCTAGAAGAGGTAAGGAAGCAACCCTGCAGTTACCTGGGGGAAGGAAAAACAAGGACAGAAACTCTCACAGGAGCCTGCTCAAAGACCAGAAAAGGCCTGTGTGACCAGGCCTTTTAAATTTTAAATGAGGAATGAAGGGATAGGTAGTGGAAGATGAGGGCAAAGTGGTAACTGGGGAGGAGACCATACATGGCCTTGGCTTTTACCCGCAGTGAGAGGTGAAGTTATTCCTTTGGATGAGGGGTGACATCATCTAATCTATATGTTAGCTCTAGTTGTAGTTGAGAACAGACTGAAGGGGGAGATCAGTTACTGCAGGGGCAAGAGGACAGTGGCTGGGACCTGGGTGGTAGCAGCGGAGGTGGTGGCTAGTAGATGTATTTTGAAGGCAAAGCAACAGGATGGCTAGAGGGGCGGGGGGCCAGTCAGCTAGATGCGGAGGTCTGCGGCAGGAACAGCTCGCAACAGCAGTGAGGGCAGGAAGATTAATGCTGCTTTGGGCCTGTGAAGTTTATGATGCTGGCAAATGGCCAAAGGACCTTTCATTCTTTGTATTTAGCCTCCCCTCAACTCTCTAGAAACCCAGCTTTCCCCGGGGTTAACAAAGGAAGGAGTGGGAAGAGAGTCTTGGTAAATCAGGTGACACTGATAGGAACTGGTCGAAGAGCTGAGCAAACTGCTAAATTTGGCAGTGCCAGTCTGATAGGATACACACCCATACACTCATTTTTTAAAATAATGTTAACAAAAATGAGATTCTTTATGATCGAAATTTCTCAGTTTGGTAAAGCTGAAATTTCAGTGAGAACTAATGCTGAATATAATTATAATTTCGAGAAAATGACCAAAGACCAGAAAAGGTGGCTTAAAAGGTAGCAGAAGCACGTTTGGTATTCTCTTAATACTCTCAAGTTGAGCTGTTTAAACAAGTAGGACCAAATGTTCCATAATTCTGCCCTAATCAACTGGGAGAACAGGCACACTATTCTCTATTGACATCAACTAGTGTTGGAGAGAAAGTAGTTTTAAATTGGTATCACAATAGGAACTTTGGATGCACCAGGTATCCAAGTCCTCAAATCACATTTTGATGATAGAGAATGGGAAATACTCAGATATCCACATTAATTTTCTAGAATGTCTTTCCCTGGACTGAATCGTATACTTTAACTTCACTCAGAAGAAAATATAGGACTTAAATTTCTGAAAATCTAGTCCAAACAGCTGGTGTCAGTTTGATGTTTTCAGCAGTCTAAGGTAAAATAAGGAAAGCGAATAGAATGGATTTTAAAATCTATTTTATTTTTTAAATTATTTTTTAAAAGTTTTTATTTATTTGTCAGACAGAAAGCGAGCATGAGCAGGGAACCTGATGTGGGGCTTGATCCCAGCACCTTGAGATCATGACCTTAGCTGAAGGCAAATGCTTAACCAAGTGAACGACCCAGGTACCCTAGCTATCTCCATATTTTAAATTTACAGGTCTGTAAAATGGGAAGGTCTAGGAAGTGCTGACCTGGAGAAAATATACTTGTAAACGTTAAGCCAGTTGTCATGCCTTGCTCTCTCAGGCTGACTGAGCAACCATGAGCTTAGGAGTGCCTGTGTCAGCAACCCCACCTTCTCCCTCATGGGACATCGCAGTCTGCCACCTCCCTGCCTTCCTTCGCACACTTCTACATGACCTCGATCAAAGCTTTAGGAGAATTAGAAGTGGTTCCTTGTAAGAGTCTAGAGACCTCTGGCCATCACCACTACCAGCAGCAAACGTGCTGGGAAAAGCTGCAGTGATCTGGTTCTGAGCCGGGACCCTGCTGCTAACCAGCTTTGTCACCTCAGGCAAGTCACGTAGCAGCTCAGAGTCACAGCTCTCTCTCTTCTTTCTAAATACCATCTGTTTCCCATCGGGAAGGACTGCTGTAAAGAACAAATAATATATTTTTTAATTGATAAAACCATAATTATCTTACATGGGCCCAGGCACCACCATAAATAAATGAAAGGGGCTGGTGAGAAGCAAAACAGGGCCACAACGTAATCTCCACTGAGTGACCCTGGGTTTGAGAACAGGAGCAGGACAGACTCCGCAAAGTGGAGCGCCCAGGATCTAGTGCTGACTGCTGCCAGCCGGTAAGGAGGGAAGCCCTGTGTCATCAGAGCTTCTGATCTCCTCAGTGACACCACGGAGCTTCACTAGGGACACATGAAAGCTCCTAGTTATTTAGCTGGTAGCAACTATTTCACAACTTTAAAAGCCAGGAGACCATTCCTGAAAGGCCAAACGAAACACGTCTGAGGGCCAAATTTGGCCCCGAGGTGCCTGTTGGTGACATGTGATATACACACACATCCTACTGTTCCTGTGTTCCAGAGGGATACATAGGGCTGAGACCCCCTACCAGTTCTTCTCAGTGTCCTTCCCAAAGACTACCCTATGGCTGCTCCTCACAGTGCTAAGATTTTCCAGAAAGTTCATGTACCTTCATGTGTGGACACTAAATAACTCTTCTCGTGAAAAGTTAACTAGGCCTTGAACCAATCCAACAGGGTCACCATCTGGGAGTCCTCAGGAACCGTGAATTGTCAGTACTGTAAACATTTTAGACTTCATGGAAGACTCTGACTTTTTCTAAACTAATCATCCCTGCCAGTCAAGATTTGCAGTATGGGTTCAAGAACAAGGCATTCATTTAACAACAATCACAAGAATACTGAGGATGAAGACTGGGCGGTCATCATAATGAAAGGCCTAAAAGCAAACTGTGACTTCCCTAATAAGGCGACGACCGAAGTTAGTTCTCTGGTGGGGAAGCACCAATACGATTAATCAGTCTGTTTTCAGTTTTCTCACGACAGCAATATTAACAGTTTGCTTTATTCTGTTTATATGGTGCTGACAGGTCTTCAGCATGTTGGGCCTACTTGCTGGAGATTAATGGCTACTCCTATAGGGAGGTAAAAACCAGGCAAGGAGAAAACGCCTTTCACAACTAGATAAGAACTGGCTTCCCTTGCTCTCTTTTGTTCCCCTGCTGCACATCAATTCCTCTTTTAATTTCTATCAAGGTAACGTAAGATGTTTTAGCCAGTAGGTTCTTGTGTTTAAGTTTTACTTTAAATGTTGAGTCCCCAAATGAAACAAAGGGAACCTTAAATATTACATCTAAGTTCATCATCTCTCCTATCAAGGGTGCAGTTGACTAATTTTATTTTTAAAATGCCAGACTCCTTATAAAGGTAAAAGGTAAGAGATGGCTTCTGGTGACAGGAATTTTAGCATATTTGGTGGGTAATTGTTCCCCTTTGACCTATGGTTATTTAGTGCATACCTTAAGGCAGCAGAAATGATACTAAGTATGGCCCAGCTGTGAGAAGTATAGGCATCCCAGAAATAGTTCTATTTCAAAATAAAAAGATTTAAAATAAGTCAAGACCAGCCCCGTGTAAGTACTGCTTGTTACTGGTATCCTTTTCTTTGTGCCAGGATGGGAAGACATGGTAAACCCAAACGTTAACAGCATATAAGTATAGAGAAACTAAGATAACAAATTTCTTAAAAAATCAATGTGCCTCCTCTAGGGTTCTGTAGGAATCTCATTCTCTGGTCTTAAGAAACCTCCTGCCCCACCCATTTTTGTGCAACAACTGAATGAATAAGTATGCATCACATACCCAGGAACCTCAGGCCCTGTGGCCAGAGTGAGCTCTCTAACCCACTTCCTCTGGCTCACTGCTCTCCTGACAGGAACAGGAAAGGGACTGATTGTAGTCGACAGGGCATCAGCAGAGGCTTTTGAGTGGAAACTTCTAACACAGACTTTTAAAGCCAGAGATAAGAACATTCTAGGATAGTAAAGCAGTATTGATAATAGTATTTATTGAATGCTTACTACGTATAAGCACTATTGTATGCACTTCAGTTGTAAAAAAAAAAAAAAAAAATTCCCACAACAGAATGCATTAAAGTAAGTTAAATCGTGTCTGAAGTACAAGATATTTGACAGTAGACCAACATACTGGAGTAGATTTGCACAGATCTTGAGTTCCGTACTTGTATCTTGTACTTAATAATTTACCTGACATGAAGGTTCAATGAGGGAGGGAAGAAACTGACGTGAGGCTAGTTGGAAGGATACTGCAATAGTCCTGAGACTCCAAGCCAGGGTGTACATTAAAAGTGAGAAGGAAAGATTTGAGACTTATGCCCAAAACACAACCAACTAATTTTTTTTTTTACTGTTTTTTAGTTCATCTATTCATTCATTCAAGAATTACTTTTGAGGGTTGCAGATGGGTCAGACACTGTGTTAAAGGACATCTAAGGAAGAAAAAAAATCCAAAGACTGACTCCCTCCTCAAAACTGGGCTACTAGTCATCATTCAGTGGTCTCAAGTGACACCACAGTAGACATTTGTCCCTCCCTCCCTCCTTCTTTCCATCCTTCCATTCAAAACTTACTGAGTTTTGGTCATGAACAAGTGAGGAACGAAAAATGAAGGGAAAGGGAAAAAGACTGCTATCTTCATTTTCATAGTCCTAGGAGTATCTTCTTTCTAGAACTTCCATTCCTTTTCTGGTGGTCTGGCCATAAGGCAGAACACAGTGGTAAACCACCAGACTTTGGGAACAGCATAGGTATTCTTAGTCATTCAAATGAAGAGAGGATCTACTTACTTTCTAAATGTATTCGCTGAAGTGGCATATTTATTCAAAGCAAAACATTATGTCAGAAAGATATCTTGGGGCACCTGGGTGTCTCAGGTCAAGATCTTAGGGTCTTGGGATCGAGCCCTGGGGTGGGCTCCCTGCTCAGCGTTGATCTGCTTCTCCCTCTTCCTATGCTTCTCCACCCGGTCTGTAATCACTTTCTTGCTCTTTCTCTCAAATGAATAAAGAAAATCTTAAAAAAAAAAAAAAAGGAATTTAATATGATTCCCATGTGTAGATTTTAACAATGTCTAGAAGTATAGGCACAAGAAAAACTAGCTCTGAGCAAAGCCAAAAGTGAATAGAACAAACATACTTCGAACATTAAAAATCTTGTATCTCATTTAGCTGGTAAATTAGAGACATATAATCCTATTCCCTTTCAGGGAAAATCCTGATCTTTTAAAATTAAGATTTGCCTAGACTTTCTAAGAATAAATCCTGACCAATTTCTAGTGCTTTCTGAAAAACAACTAGGTAATAGAATGACTACCACTGAGAGGTATTTTGCTCTATGGCAGCTGCCTTTTCATTACTATTTTATGAGAGCTTGTCTAGATATTATGTATTCCTCACTATCTACATTAAGTTCTTTTTAAAATGTCTTCTTCAGATGGCTGGCGTTATGTCAGTTTCTTTGGATCTAACCAGATCTCAAATAACAAACTATATCACTTTAATATTTTCCAAAGGTTCTTTTGCATGTAGGCTCACCTCCAGAAACCATGACTAAGGTATGCTTTCGGTTATTTCTATTAAAACATTAAAAGGTATTTTTAGGGACCTATGAACACCATCAATAATTATTTCAAGTGTAAGCTCGTTCGTATATGCCAAGGGTGAGACTTGAAATGCCCGTAAAACCTAACTGTAAAAGAAGGAATTTGATGAGAGCAGGCACATTTTAACTTCAGTTTTATGCTGAGGATCTGAACCTGGTAGGGACTTGTGTGTTCTGCGAACTCTGCGATGATAATGAAGCTACGGAAGAGCAGCCTGCGGAGATGGGGACCTGAAAAGTCAGAATCCTGGGCCTGTGCACCTTTATCCCAGCCTCCACCGCCCACGCCACCTACCCTGCCAGTTTCTGTGTGGAAGCTAAGAACTAAACCACCACCCACTTATTTCCACTGAAAGATCCCTTTAAGGAACCCTTCAAACACGCTCATCTTACAAATGGAACCAGGAAAAGTGTAAACACTCCGGAAGTGATCAGTGAGGACACACCTGTAATTATCCTCTCAAGTGAACCTAAGGGGAAGAGCAGTCGTCACCGCTGTGGGAAACGAGTTCCCTGCGTGACAAGCCTTCAGTTATGCTGAGATAATTACCTTCATTTTTCTGGGCTCAACCAGAGAAGACTTTGGAGGAAAAAAGTCAGATGAGCCCAGAGGGAGAGGCGCAGAACTCGAGAGGGTGCACACTGGGAAGGCCGGGGAGATGATCCGAGTGAGAGGCAAACCCAGTGGAACAGCCTGGCCCCGTGACCCACCTGCGGCGCAGATCCTCGGCCACGGCGGCCCGGCAGCTGAACAGGTAGGCCCGCAGAGATTTCAGCCGCTGCCGCAGCCGCACCACGGTGGCCAGTGGCTCGGCGTGCCGGTACAGCATGGGGTTCTCCTGCTGGATGTCGATCAGGGGCTCTTCGTACACGTACTCCAGAAACTCTTTGGCCTGCTTCGATACCTACGAAACAAACTTCCTCAGTCAGTCTGGCAAATCATCCAGCTTGCCACACCTCCTCCAAGTAGGAACCAGAGTTTAAATATCAAAGGCACATTATTTTCCGAACAAGCCAAGAGAAAAAGCCCATAATTTAACTAAATATGAATTGTGTCTTTTCTTTCTCTCTTCCGGGAATTTGTAAAAGTAACCTTGGCATGGAGAGGAATTCATTAATTCTGAATCTTGATTATGGTGGTGATTACATGAATCAACATGTGATAAAATGACACAGCACTATACAGACCCACGATACCCATGGCCACTTTTTTTTTTTTTTTGGATATTGTACCATAAGTGATCTAAGATGTAAGCAATGGGAGAAATTGGGTGAAAGGTACACAGGATCCCTCCTTATCTGTGCAACTTCCTATGAATCAATAATCATTTCTAAACTTAACACTGCTGTTCAGAGTCTTAATTTTTCATTTTAAAAACTACATAGATGTATATTCTGTACCACTTTTATAAGTAGCCATCTTTTAAAAAAATGGGTAAATCAGGTACATATTTCAGAATTCAAAGGGGATAAGAGGATAGCTTAAAATGATAAATTTGCAGAAAACAGGCCAAAAAACACACTTTGGTGAGCAGAAAGGAGTTCTCTTAGAAGGACATTGAGCTTGGGCTGACTGACTAATCTAGCCATCCAATTCTATATCCACTTCTGGTAGTAAACATCAAGACTATGAAAAAGTGATTTTAAAATGTCATTGTCATTAGAGTAGAAACACAGTGCACCTGAGATACAGGAGTAGGTTAAATAATGTGTAACAAGTGGGGAATTTGGGGGAATCTTTACATACCAATTCGCTGATACCAGATGTGGATTGGCTAATGATATGTAGATTTGGCTTAGTTTCTATTTAGGGTGGGTAAAACCTCTCTAAAAAGTTCCTACCAAAACTGCTCTAGTACTGGAAGTAATGGCAGAATTCAACATTAAAAAAACTTTGCTTATTAAAAAGAAAATTGAAAATCCACTATGCTTTACATTCCAGGCTAGAAGTTTATTAATGAAGATAAATAGGATACAGTCCTTACCCTTAAGAGACTCACTATTTAGTATCAGAGATAAATATTTAAAACAAAAACTACATGTAGCACATAGCCTGTCCTCTACTACAGAAGAAATACAGATGAGGCCCTCTGGTAGCTCGAAGGAGAAATCAGCTGTCTTGGGCGGAAGGGAGCCCCTGGCAAAGCAGGCTATACTGCCTCAGGGACTAGAAGGATAAACAGAAATTCACTTGATGGGCAAGGATGGGGCAGAAGGGATTACCACTAGCAGATCCAACCATGAAAACCCGTCTATATGAATAGATGATAACTAAATGTATGGCTATCATTTGTTGATTAAAACACATTTGTGTAATTTAGTATTTTGTAATATAAAATAGAACTCATACAAAAGTTTGTTATAAAGAGATACAAAAAAGCATTGTTTTTTTTTTTTTCTTAATAAAAGTCATGTTTTTTTCTTTATTAGCAATTTTTTTTAAAGATTTGACAGAGACACAGTGAGAGAGGGAACACAAGCAGGGGGAGTGGGGGAGGGAGAAGGAGGCTTCCCGCTGAGCAGGGAGCCCAAAGCGGGCTGATCTCAGGACCCTGGGATCATGACCTGAGTGGAAGGCAGACGCCTAACGACTGAGCTACCCAGGCGCCCCTCCTTATTAGCAATTATTTTTGAGGTACCTGTTGTGTGATCCTTTGGGGGTCCTACAGTTACATAGGTGGTGAAGTTTACAGTCTCTGCAAATCAGCTCACAAATAGGCACCCAGAATTAGCCAAAACTTTTCACTGCTTAACCAGACGGGAAATAACAGTTGGCAGGGATAAATAATGCCTCACTCTGAGGCACGGAGACACAGGTACATGCCAGATAGATAGCACAGCAGGCATCAGTGGAGAATAAAGCAGGCATGGCCCTGTCCTCATGTAGCTCAAGGTTCGGTAGAGAACAACAGAACTGGTTCAAATATTTTATCATGGCAAAATATTTGCTATATTTAAATATCTTAAGTGGGGGGGAAAAACCTGATGGTGTTCTGGGAAATGAAGTACAGTCCACTTGAAACTGTTGCTGAAAAATGATGTATTGTACAATTCAATTAGTCTTTCTAGCTCTATTGAGCAGTGTTTATACTGAGTCAGGGCCCTGCTGAATTAGGTTAACAATACTACCTTTTAGTAGGTGAACAGAAGGACAAAGGGCACACTGGCCAGTCTCCCAGGCCTGAAAAGGCTTCGCTCTTCAGGTGGTACTTAAGCGCAAAAGGGGGGGGAAAAAAAGTCTTTTTCAGAGACAGTAAAAGCAGTGAGACAAATGGGATAGCAGCTATCAGTGTTTGTAGGGCAAAATTACTAAAAACAAAAACAGAGCTAGTTTCAATAATGTCTACGGCTCTGCTTCACGAAGTTATTACCAGTGTTGAGAATACAGAGCATACTGTGACCCCGCGGCTGCCGGGGTGGGCGAACAAATCCTCGCAACACTGAGCCATGTTTTTGGCAGCATGGCTGAGCACATGCTCACTTTTGAGAATCCACCACTTACAATGGTAAGAGAATTTTTGAAAGAACTAAGAATTTGGCATAAAATGCTATTTTTGCAAAAGAGAGTGCTGTATCCTCACTGATTTCCTAAGTTCTAAATAACCCTGCATACTGGTATAAAGATTCCACTTTCAAATTCACTGTAAATAGAAAGCTTTTTAAGAAAGATAATGTTAAAACATATATAGATACTTAGGGAAGGAAGCCAATGATATTCTTAGGTGATAAAGTTTATACGAGAAACTTTCTTTCCTGTTAATAGAAGTATTACATAAATTATATGAATTATATGTGAACACCAAAAATATTCCACCTAAGAGCTACTGTCCTATTTTCTGCCAGCCAAATTATGAAAACCCTGAAAAGCCCGAGTGCTGTTTCGGATGTATATAAGAACTCAGCTCACAGGTGCAGAGAGATGGGCCCGATACATCTTAACAAATGGTGTTAGTTGGCATTCTTTTCCATTATCCCACTCCATACCAGAAACAACTTTTGTAGGGTCAACAGTTCACTTTTCAAACCTACTAACCTCTTGATATTTTACTAATACTTAATGTTTATTAGTAATTAATATAATGTCTTTCTATAGCTTTTTTAGCTCAAAAACAGACTAAGCTATAAGAACTCAAGGCTGACTTGATTTTGCCATACTTTGTGAACTGGTGCCCCTTCACAGCGCTGCAGTGTGTGCGAGTCAAGAGCTGAGGGAGGAGGTCGAGGCAGAAGCTGCTCCTCCACACCTCACACACAGGAGTCGTCAGGGGAAACAGCGAGTGGGTTACAATCAGCCACAAATTATGAGGACCAAATGTGCTCCGTAAACATATGTATTTATAAGTAAACATACTTGTTATTTGAGAAGTAACCATCATCGGTATAGATTCAAACGTAATGTGTCTTTTGTTAAGCTAGTGACAGCTACCTCTTAAAAACAGAATTCTCAAATGTTCAGGTTTACGTAATTCTGAGAAAGAGGTTCTGGAATGGTGTTCTGGTATGTTCCCCCACAAAAACAGCCCCAGGTGAGAAAGCAATGGAGCAAAGGGAATGTTTAAGAGACAGCAGTTTGGAGATGATGCGGTGGGGGTGGGAAGAGTGAGGACTTCAGCTGTTGTTAAGGAAGGAAAATGCATTAGAATAAAACAGACGAGAACATAATTTTAGAAGAACAAGAATTGGTGCAAATAATCTAGTTCCATTTTTCTCAGCCTGTGTCCTAAGGAATACTGGTCCCGCAAAAAGGGTGCTTTGAAAATGCCACATGCCACATTCTTCGCTTAGTGATTCAGTGTAGCATGTCAGCCTACGAAAGCCTGTGGACATGGTGTCTGCTTTGCCTGCTGAGCCCAGCAATTTCCCAAACCTATCTGCAGACAAGGCAGCTGTTTAGTGTTGTGCGGGCCTTGTGCAGGGGGCGGTGGGCGATGAAACTCAGTCTGGGCCCTGTTTAGCGACCGGAGGTGGGGACCGCTAACTCCTTCCATCCTCTTGCCATGCTGTGAGCTCCCAGGGCTGCATTCTCTTGAGGCGTCCTGTTCCGATTACAGAGCTGGCCCGGCCGTGACCCTCCTATAGAACCCTCTTTTTGAGCAACACCTATTAACAAACATTGAATCCAGAGAGCTTAAGTGACTTAACTGCTCAGATCTCTGGATACTCTATTCTGTGCTTTTTAGCATTATTTATATTCACAGTGTTTTGTATTCTTTAATAACTCTACCGTAAACTACCCATTCATTACTTCTCAAAAGAGGTGATCCCTGTCTCCGTTCTGTCCTTCCCTTCCCCCAAATACAAAGGGAGACTAACTGATGATGTAATTTGGCAGTATGCTGGCCATATAATTTTCACTTATGAAACAAAAATTAAAGTCCAGTAAACCATTATTTATCCAGAAGGCATTTGTGTATTTGTTTATAATCTTTCTCCCTCCGATGGAATATGAGCATTCACAAGGCAAAAACTAAGTCCCCCCTGCCTAGAACAGTGAGCATGCTGGTGTTCGACAAACACTGGCTAAAGAAATGAACGAGGGCTTTACGATGCTCTGGCTGTGACTCTGAACCACACACTCTTACTTCACACGGACTTCTAAGGGCTCGGCTATTTGTTTCTAAGCTCACCACATCTTTAGAGCTCAGAAAGTAGAAAAGGGGAAGGACAGCACAGTCACACCAGAAGTGACAGCAGGAGTCCTGGTAGCCAGGGAGAAAGGGGCCTGCAAGGAGCTACAGGTAAAAGCGCAGACACAATACCGACTGAGGACAATTTGGAGCATGCGGCAAACTCAAAAATGTACAAACCTACATCTAGGAAGGTGTCCTCAGTCTCACTCGTGAATGAAAGAACTTACATTCAAAGCGATTTATCAAGTTATTCATTGAATCATTACCTGTAATAGCAAAAGACTGAAAAAAAAACAACCAATCCAAATCACCCAAGAAAGGACTGGTTAGATTGTCATGTGTGTGTAAAAACGTGTAAGATTCATGATAGAATATGGAGTGGCTGTAGAAAAGACAAAGCAGGCAAGCCCCGGAAGAGGGATATGATCGAAAAGGAGGGGAGAGCGCTCCAAGAGTAGCATGTAGAGACCACTGTGTGAATAAGCACATGTATGTAAATTACCTCTGGAAAGACAGGTAAGAAAAGAGTAATCTAGTTGCCTGTGGGAAGAAAAAGATAGGTGGGAGGAAGATTATCTATGTAGGCGTGCCCTTTGTACTTCTGAATCTTGAAGTTTGTGGAAGTATATTATATTTGAAAAGAAAGAATATGGGATGCCTGGGTGGCTCAGTTGGTTAAGCGGCTGCCTTCCGCTCAGGTCATGATCCCAGCGTCCTGGGATCGAGTCCCACATCGGGCTCCTTGCTCGGTGGGGAGCCTGCTTCTCCCTCTGCCTCTGCCTGCCACTCTGCCTGTGCTCGCTCGCTCTCTCTCCCTCTCTCTCTCTCTGACAAATAAATTAAAAAAAAAAAAAAAATTATAAAAAAAAAAAAAGAAAGAATAAAAGTATAACACTGCAAGGCAGTTTCCTTCGGAAAAAGTAGCCTTCTGTACCACGTTAAACCACACTGAAGTAATCACAGAACAATCATATTTATAATTCTGGAGCATTAAGGCAAATTCCTATACATATTTTCTGAAATAGAATATATGGAGCTAAGTGACAGTTAACATTTTAAAAATAATAAAAGTAACAATCACATTACCAAAAATTTGGAGAATAAACATCAGGAAAGAAAAAAAAATGTATCACAGTCTTACCACAGTAAAATAACCACTTACTGCTTTGTTATAATGTTTCCTTCCCTGTATTGTCCCCCCCTGTTCATTGTAGAAAATCGTGGCAAAAGTCTTACTAAAATCAATCCCAAGCATAATAATTCTTGGTCCTCTTAAAATAGGCACTGGGGGCTAACAGAGGAGGAATCAGGAGATCTTAAGGTTAATTGCCATTTGTTCACAAAATCTCCAAATGACTCTGAACAAGTGGTTTTTCCCAACAGTGAGCTGCTCTCCAGCTCTGCAAGGGCAGTACAGCTTGCCCTGAATGCCTCTCAAGATGTAGAGATAGGAAATAGTTTATGTAACATGGAAAACCCCTAGCTAAATGGAATGTGAATATTCAGGCTAGGACATAAAAATATTTTTTGAAAGCACAACAGAAGGGAACTAGGAAGATCTGAGGCCAAGTCTGAGGTCCTCACCATTTCTTTGTCATGCTTGATACTTCTGAATGGGAGGATGGAGAGTAGGGGGAAAGTTGTCTTCAAAGAGAGTTTCATTAGAAAATGGCTATAGGACTCAAGGATAAGGGTTAGGTGCTGTGTAATCCTGGAGCTCAATTTAATTTGCAGGATGCATACCAGAGAATAGATGAAATCCTGTTTTAAAAATAATTAGGAGTATTATTACTCCAGAGGGCAGACAAGGAAATGCTTCAGATGACAGATTTCAATCTGCTCTGCAAAATCATTTTTTCACTCTCTTAAATGGATATTCAAGCCAGTCACGTACTTCTTATTAAGGATAGGAGGGCAGATCTAGCAGAATGATGTCTGGTCTTGGAAACTGATAGGTCTGAATTGATCCTCACAATTAGAAACATTAAGTTAAATGCTGGTGTCTGAACAAAGACAGACCCTGGACTAAATGAAATATAGTTACTTAATGCCAGCAAGAGATGACTCGATAAACTCGACCAGCTCTGTTCTTGCTTTAAAATCTTCCCGGTCCACTGACAATCTGGGAAGGAAGGTCTGACAAAGGAGATTTTCCTCATGTACAACATGGATGAAGTGAGGGTACCTAACACCTCAATTAGTTACTTACCCTCTCAACATCAAACCTTGTCATTTGAATGACCAGCATGGCAAAATGTCTGCTCTAGAGAAAAAGACTGCAAGCATCAGTGATGGATAAATTGGTGGTTTCAGTGGCTCACTGCAAACAGATCTGGATCTCCTTCACCAAGTCCATCTTTGTAAGCCACGCCCTATTCTCAGACTTTCCTTGTTTAGTGCCACCTCTTCTGTTACAACTCCCCAGAGTGGTGCATATACTGCTGGCAGGTGCCACCAGCCTAAGCTCTGGGTGAGCGCGGGGCCGGGACTGCCCCCCTCACTTGCTCTCTGTACACCTCTCTCAGCTGTCAAAGCCCTGCTCTAAGCAGATTAATCGAAATAATCTAAACCAAACTCAACTCTAAATACACTTTTATCTAATACACACATGGCAAATATATTTATAGCCTATATTCAGAGTGTCATGTACAAGATGCAGAGGAGAGACTGATAACTGTCTGGGAGAGGGGAAGGAAAGAACTGGCAGAGGAAGTGAGGTTTAAGACAGGCTCGCTTAGGGTCTGCCTTGCTGAGCGAGAGCAAGAGGAAGATGAGAGGTATGAAACAGCATGGCAGGACTGAGCAATAGGAGGGACTGTGACCTTACTGAGGATGCTCATGGCAGGGGGCATGAAGGGACTTCAAGAGCAGGGACCGGAGATCACAAAAGATCCTAGTGTCAGGTCAAGATTTGTGTTTCTCTTCTATACAATCATAATAAAAGCTGGCATTAACCAAGCACGCGTGTGCCAGTCATGGGGCTAGGGGCTTTCTGTGAATCATTCTTTTAGGGCAACAGCAATCCGATGGAGCAGTTGCTATTATTACCATCACCACCTCCATTCTAAGGGTGGAGAAACTGAGACTGAGAGAGGGCACAAAATTTACCCACAGTGAGATGAGGGTCTTCTGAACCATTGCCGGGGCCAGGCCCGCAGGCAGGAAACACAGGAGATTACCAAACTCCTTCATGGGAGTGACGCCCAAGGTTTGAGTTTGTGAGGTGGGATGGCAGGTGCAACGGCGTGCAAATCCAGTGGTTGGGTTTTGCTAACTGATTAGATGGGGTGGGGGTGGCAGAGGGAAGAGCCCAGGCTGTCTCCCGGTGCTGGCAGTGGGGACTGGTGGGGCCACGGACATTCCAGAGGCACGTGTGATGAGGGTGATGAAGCCATTTGGGGGTACCGAATTGGAGGGGCCCATAAGACAGGCCTCATTCCTTCACTGATTCAGTATATATTCTTGTTACCTACTATGCACCAGAAACTGCTAAGACATGTTCCCTGTGCCCAGGGAGCTCACAGAGAGAAGCAGCATAACTATGTCCTAGGCACTATTCTAAACACTTCACATGCATGAACCCACGTAACCGCCAGAGGTCCTGTGAAGTGTTATGGTCCTCATTTTACAGATGAGGATACCCAAACACAGAGAGACTACATAACTTGCCCTGGTTAGACAGCTAATAAATGGCCAAGACAAGACCTGAACTCAGGTAGTCTGGGTTCATTTTACAAATTAGGAAACAGGCTCAGGCATGTTCAAGTGATTCGTTCCAGCAAATCAAGCCCCAAATAAGAGGTGGAGGTAGGATGTGGACAAATGCCTGTTTAACTCCAAGCTCCTACTACTAACCCCTTAAGTAAGTCTAATTATAGACACACACACACACACACACACGGCATGGTGGTGGAACGAGGGAGAGAGCCAGCAGTGCAGCAAATAGGGCAGGGTGGGGAATACCAGAAAAGGTGTTGCCAACGAGGACATGCTTTTCTCAGCTCTGGAAGAATGAAGAGGGGTTCCCAGATGGAGAAAGGTATCTATAGTACATGTGGAAGGATGATCTCTAAACAAAAGAAAGGGCTGTTCTTCCTATGATAGGAGGGGAGGCAGTAAGGCCAGGTACAAATATAGATACATTTGTAGGAATTCATATCCATATCTTAGTTTCAATGTTGTCCTTAAAGTGGTGGCAAGGTCATATGCTGAGAAGAATAGGGATGAGGCACCATGAAGACAGTGAAGATGTGAATGGTTATTGGATTGACCAGGAGACGGACCTATCCAGGGATATAGAAAGGTACCAGCCAAATGGCCCCTCACAACTTTCGTGTTTGTTTTAGACTTCAAATATTACAGGCAGGTGACAGTTTTGGGTCCCTTCCCCAACTACCTTGCTCCCAGGTGACACAGTTACATTGACACCAAGTCTCAAACACCTACTAGCAAAGAGGTACAAAAGCAGTCTTACAGACTATGTTTGGACCAAACACTTTGTGTGGAAGGTTCATTCAAGGCAGATGAAGCTTCTAGTCACTCAGGTACCAGAATTCTCTGTTCTGGCAGAACACAGGACCATAAACGAACCCTACGCCTAGAGTCCTTCAGCGCATTAGATTCCCCAACTTGCCAAATCCTACTGCAGGACAATCCCCATATCTTGAAGACTACTAGGTTGAAAGCCAGAGCTAAGATGCCATTTGGCAGTTAAATCCACAGATCTCCCTTTTAGTAGCAAAACTGGAGCTGGAGATAAGGGTAGGAATCATCAGGGAGTTGAAACTAATGAAGAGAAAGAGAGAACGCAATAAAGTGGGAACAGAAAACAAAAAAATGAAGCCAAGGAACTGCAACATTAAAGGTGTCGGCAGAGGACGAAGAACCAGAGGTGACTGAGGAAAAAGAGTTAGAATTCGGAGAACCAGGAGTGTGTCTTCCAAGTCAAGGCAGAAGAATTCCTGGTCCAACACTGTATTCCGGAGAAGTCCAGTAGAATAAGAAACTGAAAAGAGTCCATCAGATTTGGCAAAACCAGTGGAAGAGCTAATGAGCAGAGGCAGAAGAACCTTCTATAGGAGGAGTGATGTTTCTTCTCTGGGTGGAAGGAGGACAAGGAGGACAGGTGTAGATGTAGACAAGTTTACAAAAGGGCTGGCAGAATTATTGCCTAATCACTCCTATATCTCTATGAAATAGAAGGTAAAGGCACTTCCCAGAGTGACCAGGGCTGGGTCTTTAAATCTCATTTCAGAATCACAGGTGCTGGGGCACCTGGGTGGCTCAGTCGTTGAGTGTCTGCCTTTGACTCAGGTCATGATCCCAGGCTCCTGGGATCAAGCACTACATTGGGCTCCCTGCTCTGTGGGAAGCCTGCTTCTCCCTTTCCCACTCCCCCTGCTTGTGTTCCATCTCTCTCTGTCCAAAAAAAAAAAAAAAAAAGACTCACAGGTGCTGAAATAAATCAATATGATGACAGCTACTGATATAAATGGAAGGGAACTTCCCTAAGCTACCCACTGGCACCTATAACCAGACTCTGCCTTTTCTCTTACTTCCTGCTCCAAGCAAAGGCCGACCCTCCACCTACATGATTCTTTCTCACTCAACCACATCATTTTAGCAATTTGTTCTCTCCTAGGTAGTTCACATCAGCATAGAAAACATGCTGTTATTTCCTCCATTAAAACAAAAATCGAACTTCCCCTCTAGTTACTCCCCATCTCTTTCTCCATGCCCTTATAGCAAAACTTCTCAAGAGTTCTCTGTTCTTTTCACTTATTTCTCTCCTGTTCCATGTCAAACTCACTCCAATCAGATCTTCTCTCCCACTGCTCAATTCAAACTGCTCTCATTAAGGTCACTCACTACCTACACATTCCTATAGCCCATGATCAATTCTCAGCGCTCATCTTATCTGACCTACGTATCAGCTTATGTTACAACTGATCTGAAGACACATTCTTTGTGTGGCTTGTTGAACACACTAGGGTCCTCTCCCTCACTATGCACTCCTCTTCTGCTGGTTGCTTCTCCCCTCTCTATCCTCTTAAGGTAAATGCCCCAGTGCTCAGACTTCCTCTCCTCCTCTGTTGACTTGCATTTTTATAGCTACCAAGCCTGCTATTTGTACTTTTGGGATACCCTGCTAGGTTGTTAGCAGTTACTTTGCAAAGCGTGCTTCTCACTTCCTCCCTTTTTAAAAAATAAAGAACAGTCCAGCTGGAGGTCTAAGGGTGGCTCAGTGAACTGCTCCTTGGTGTGGCCATGCACCCAGAAATCCTCTTAGCTTCTCTTCAGCTTCTAGTTCCAGGAGAGATGGACCTGCTGGAAGACTGACCTTCACATGAGTAGGAGTACTCCTACTCAAAATAAGAAATACCTCGATTACATAAGTCCTCTCCTTCAAAAGTCACTAGTATGCCCATGCATGTGTTATTTTCCTATTTTTTTAAAAGATTTTATTTATTTCACAGACAGAGAGATCACAAGTAGACAGAGAGGCAGGCAGAGAGAGAGGGAGAAGCAGGCTCCCCACTGAGCAGAGAGCCCGATGCGGGGCTTGATCTCAGGATCCCGAGATCATGACCTGAGCTGAAGGCAGAGGCTTAACCCACTGAGACACCCAGGCGCCCCTATTTTCCTATTTTTATCCTCTGAGAATATGTGATTTTGGAGGTAAGATCTAATAAAAAAAAAAAATGAGGCCTCTCTATCTATCAGAATTCCTTTTTAGCACCCACAGTTAATTATCAAGGCCCAAAAGTAGAAACTGCTATATTATCTTTTTAAGTGAGGAAATTAATAAACAATCGTAGTTAAGATGCCTTTAAATGTGAGATATTTAAGAAGCATTAGATAAGATCTTGTAGCTTTTATGAGACTACCTAGTCAAGGCTGCTTAAATTCTTACGCCATTATTCCTGAATCCACACGACAACAGCTGAACACCCACCCTGCGATTATGAGGTGAACTCAGACTCTGTGCTTACCTTGTATGTTGAAGTATCCCAGTTGTGGACTATGCGTGCCGGGATGAGAAAACTGTCGTCCACATGGCAGCCGCTGCAGTAATACCACCCACTGTAATTGCACACCTTGGCCTTCCCATTGGAGAGACCTATGGATCGCTGGCATCCTGTCCAAGGCAGAAGAACGAGTCTATGATTAGTGTTGTACTTTTTTTTTTTTTTTAAAGATTTTACTTACTTATTTGACAGAGACACAGCAAGAGAGAGAGAGAGCACAAGCAGGGGCAGTGGGAGAGGGAGAAGCAGGCTCCCTGCTGAGCAGAGAGCCCAACGCGGGACTCGATTCCAGGACCCTGGGATCATGACCTGAGCACAAGAAGGCAGACGCTTAATGAATGAGCCGCCCAGGTGCCCGTAGTGTTGTACTTTTAACACCACCGAACAGGTTACACAACCCTCAAACAAGAGTCCGCAAGAGGAAACAAAAAAAAACACAACTTCAGAGAATACATGTATAGATGTATCCTTCTCTTCCTAGTCCTATATCCTCAACCCCTTACCTTCTATGGGGCTGCCATAACTGGAACCTAATATGGTCCGGTTTCTGGTCTCTTCTATGTCTTCTGCGTACTGTAGTCAGAGATCAGCCTCTCTACAACCCCACTATTAGCACTTCACTTGTTCCTCATAAGCTCTCTTTCCACCACCAGACGTTTTGCTGGGGACTTCTCATAAAGGATCTTATTTAACGCGTACAACACATCTGTGAGATGGTTTTAGCCAATCTGAGGTCACCAAACCTGGAAGAGGTGGAGCTTGGATTCGGCTCTAAGCCTGTCTGAGTTTAAAATGATTCTAAAAAGGTATGCAGTCTTCCCTTACTTACATAGTCAATGAATGCCCCAACTGGCCCCTATATCACCTTTCCAACTCTCTACTCCTACTATTCTCCAATGGAAATACAACTTCTTTATTGCAATCAGAGAACTCTCCTTGCTCTTCCCCAAATAAACAGTGTGCTCACTCGACCCTCCACATATTGGTGCATATTACGTCTCCTTACACAAACCCTCTTCTCTGATTTCCACTTTGCCAAATCCTGCTCATTACTCAAGACCAGTGGCTGCCGGCAAGTCATTGTTAAGGCCCGAGGAAATCCACATCCGAGGAAATCCATGATTCTGTGAGCACTGTCCTGGGACTCTCGGGGGGACTGGTAATAATCTAGGCCCTGTCACAAAGAAGCCATGCTTTTTCTTCAGGTAGGAGGCACTACATTCTTGGTGAGTACAGAAATCCCATCAGAACCCGAGGAACGAAATCCTGGCAGCCCAGAACAGGTAACCATGATTATACAAAGAGCAATATTACCCTGGCATTTCTGATCAACCGCTTTCATTTCAGAAATCCATTTCTGGATCACGGCTGGATCAAGAACTGCACTGACCGAAGAAATCTCACATTAAGCCTATTTAATGATAACATCATCACCGCCCCCATCACCATCACTGTGGAACCTCATGTGCATTAAAGGAGCTCCGAACGGTCTATTTAACAAACTGCTAACCTAAGAAAAAACTAATTCACATGAACTCCATGAATGAAAATATCACAGAAACTCAAAGGACTTTAATTTTCATCACAAATAAAATGGTATCAGTAATCAAGCAGTCTTGCTGTGCATTCTCCAGGAAGAGAATTAGATCCTATTGCTTTAAAGACAAGAGGTACTAAAAGACAGTACGTAAATGCATCGGTATTATGCTTCAAAAGCTGCAAACTGTTCCTTCCTAGAATGGGTGTTTCTTTACTGTTGAGTAGCAGCAAAATCAGAACAAGCTCCTGTTTTTCGGGTGGGCTGAGCAATGAGATGTGTGCGACAGATAGAGCAGCAGCAAACACACGCTGCTGCTGTCGCCGAGGGGAGGTGCGGTCGGTCACAATGAGAGGGCTGTGAGCACTGGAATGTGTCTGCTGCACTCACTGACTGCAGCACTGCTCCTCCGGCATTTAGTACATGCTTCCTGAAACTACTGTGCCTTTTTATGTGCTTGTCCAACAAGAACCACACTAGAAACTCCTCAAAGCAATTTCTTATCCTCAGTACTCAACACAGAGCTTTTCATACAGCAGACCATCAATAACTGTTTATGTAGAAAGGATGATAAATTGAATATTACTTGGACACACATACACCTGGATATAAAGAGATTCTAATTTCTCAGAGCTCTTTCAGAACCGATTCCCCTAACCTGGTCACCTGCCTCTTAAGACAGCATTCTTTTGTTAATAACCCCATGAAAAATATGTTGCCCATTCTAAGAATTACACATTGCTCGTGTGATCATATATGGACTGTGGAGCAGAATTCAGTGGAACTTGACACATACTAGACACTGGGATATTGCTGTTTCCAAAAATTCGCTGATGGTCAAACTGAACACTGTAATGATGATGAATAAAACTCAGTCTTTCCTAAGGATTTAGAAAGTGATCATGGTCCTGCAGGAATTCCAGGTCATCACTACAGTTTAAACTCACCACAGAATACAGCAAAAATAAATCTGGGTCACTTTAGCTTTTTGGTTGTTTGAATTTTAGATGTAATTAACATTAGCAAGCATTTGCTGGATATTTATATATGCTTTAGTGGGTACTACTGTGTGTATCAGTCTATAGTTTTTAATGACTTTATTATACTTTTTAGATATAACATACATAAGTAATATTAAAATACACAAATACGCATTTTTAAGAAAGTATATGTTCTAAAAATGTGTATGTCAACCAGGCACGCAGGTCCAAAGCCTAAAACACTGGGGGTTCAACTACATGGGCTAACTAAATTAGCTAAGCATTCTTACCACTGTGCACTGGTCTCCAGGCTCATCAAAGAGAGAAGGGCTGACAGAGCGTGGCTAGGGCTTGCTCAGGCTTTAGGTGAGACAGAAGCAACAGTTCTTGGGTGTCTTTACCTTCATACCTTATTTAGAACCATGCTCTCCTACTTGCCATGCTGAAATCACCCCTAATGATCCAGAAGTAGGTTTGAACCTATTTGCGTGCTTAGGACTGTTTTGGATACATGGTGTACAGACAAGCACAAGTCCAAGTTAGAGAGCCCATTCTTGCCTAAGACAGACTGTGAACTTGACCCATCAAACTCTCTAAGTCTGCTTTCCACGCTGCAAAGGAAGGGGCCATCCTAAATCAGTGGTTTGCCAAATTCAGTGAGTGTCAGAATTTTCTGAAGAAGCCTGTGAAAAATGTAGACCCCTCCCCCACCCCAACTCCCATCCATAAGACTTTGATTCTGTAGATCTGGATTAGGGCCTAGAAACCTGTATTTCTCCCCAACCAGCCAACTACCACCAGAGATGCTGGTGGGGGAAAGCTGAGGATGGCTCCCTGGTTTCTAGGTCGCTGCAAAGGCCCCTCCAGGCTCTAAAATTCTAATTCTGTTCAAGCGCAGAAGGTGTGCAGACCCTCAAACGAAAACCTTGCAAATGATCATTTAGTATACTCTCTCAGGTTCCAAAATCAAAATTTCAGGTTCCCAGTCAATTTCTAAAAATCTGCTATGTGGAAACAACCTGAGTTCATTTTACCAGTGTTTTCCCACAGCATTCACGGTCTCCACTGAGAAGCATCTTACTTGGTTTAGAATTAAAACTTTTAATCTCCAGATTCAATGTAGTATTTGTTATTGAAAAAACATAGGATGGTCAAAAAAGATTAGAAGCTAGTGGCCTAATACAGATTCATTTTCTAAAAAACACCACTTACCACTTATTTGAAGAAGGAAACACCTATTTTTTTCAATTAACTTTAAGATTCCTTCTTTAATATCATACTAGCAAGTCAGAGACTAAAAATGTCTAAACAGTTCCCCTAAAGCTATATGATCTGGATTTTACTTTATCACTGTGATGTTTTCAAAAAACGTGTTTTCATAATAACGACTATTACAAAAACACATTTTTTGAAGGGTGCCAAAGCTGGACTCTGACAAGCGACATTATGGGGGGGAAATATAGAAATGCAAAGCAGAGACAAAAAATAATTAATTGAAATAACTAATTAGAGCTTATTTACATATTATATTTTTATGTACTTTCAAACAGACTTTTGAATAATACTTCTAAATTAAGGGGTATTTGTAGTAGGGAACCCTCCACATATTGGATCAAAGCAAATACATTCTTCCCAGTCTCTTTTTGAAACTTTTCAGAGGGTGTTCAATTCATAGGAACAAAAAACTATCTCACAAGAGAACTCACTGGCCTTTTTTTTTTTATTGCTTCCCAACCCACTTCAAATCTTTAATGAACACATGCTCTGAAGAGCTTAGCTTCCCCTCTGGTACTCTTTTGGAAACAAATGTTACCATTTAACTGAAATCCTATTTGCTGCATGTACAGTCCATTTCCCAAATGGCCTTTCACTAAAGACGACCAAAAGAATCTGTTGCCAGGGGTTGACACAGAAATTTTGGCATAATTCTCCACAAAGGCACAAGCTTTCTTCTAACAAGTGTACCTAGTTAGCTCAGTTGGCGGCAATGTGGTGTTATTGAAGCCGAGATCTTGAGGAGAAGCCAACCACCTTCTCACTGCTTCATGGCTACCAAATCTGCCCTCCTTCCCCTGACCAGCAGCTGGAAAATTCATGGGCATACGAGGAAAATGACGTGAGCTGTGGCTAGATCCAGGTGGATCTCCCTAAGGAAAGAACTCACACAATGCTTTCTAAGTGTGATCAACCATACTACCTCCTTTACCCAGTTTGGTAAAGTAAATTTGGTATTTTGTGTTTGGAAGGTAGAAAATGCTCTAAGAAAAAAAAACAAACAAACAAAGGCAAATAAAAAGAAAGAAGAGAAGGGGTCTTTATAAGAAAGGGAGGAAAAGAAGTAAGAGGAAAAATTTTCATTTTCTCTGTTAAAAGTGAAAAGACTGGCAAGTTTCATACCCTCTTTTACTGTATGCACACAGTGGAGGGAGCGGTGGCCACAGGAAAGGCAAAAGGACTGTCCTTGCCCCCTCACCCCTGCTCTCCAGTGCCCTGGTGTGGGACAATGACCTGTGCTAAGCACTTTGTTGAAGTCCTGGACTTTTATACAAAGCTCTACAAACCAGATTTTCCAAAATGAAGGAAACCAGAAATGTGGGGGGCAGGTTTTCAATGACTTGCTACTTTATAAGAATCAGCAGGAAAAAGGTCATCCAGAACTCTGTTTTCCTAGCTTACAGTCTATAACCATTGACTCACTGTTGACTGAAAATACAGATAGCACCCAGCAATCCCACGCAGCTGTCTCTTGCTTCCACAATGTTTGCATGAAACAGACCTAGGGACTACCCCTTCTTTCAACCTCCAACCACCCCCAACCTCCTTCCCAGGTGCAACCTCCAAGACCATCCTTTCTTGACCATCCTCTGCCTCTGGGACCAGCCAACACTGTGTTTTGTGGTTAGCTCCTAACTTCCCACCAACCTTGAGCTCCTAGATTCATCAGAATTATTTCACCAAAGTAGAGGCTGCTGTCAACTTCTGGGTCAACCTACATCTGCAGGCTTTCTACACCTACCTCTCTCTGGGCTTCTATTTTTGGCCGCAATGATGTGGCTACAGAGGGCGTGCGCCAGCTCTTCTGCCAGGTCGCCCAGGGGAAGCATGAGGGTGCCCAGTGTCTCCTGAAGATACAAATCAGGGCAGAGTCTGCCCCCTCTCCCAAACAGGCAAATGCCCTCCCGAGATTGTGGGGGGAAAGCCTTTATGCATGGATGTTGCCATGGCCCTGGAGAAGAACTGACCTGGGCCCTTTAGGATCATCATGGCAGTTCTACCTGCACAGACCTCCATTTCTGTGACTTCCTGGAGAGCCACTTCCTAGATGAGGAGGTGAAACTCATCAAGAAGATGGCGACCTCCTAACTTCTGCAAGCTGGGCTGGAGTAGCATCTCCTGTAAAGACTCACCCTCAAGAAGGACTAGGAGCCTCTGGAGCCTAGTGGTCTTTGAG
Source organism: Mellivora capensis (assembly GCA_004024625.1). Lineage (NCBI taxonomy): Eukaryota > Metazoa > Chordata > Mammalia > Carnivora > Mustelidae > Mellivora > Mellivora capensis. The sequence continues at coordinate 3,725 of PISX010004727.1, read as the reverse complement.
GGGTTCCTCTGTATTCCCCAGGTGTCAGGTTTATCTGTTTCCTGCAGCCACTAAGCAGTTTTTTAACACCCTGAAGCCCCCTCCTCAGCTGTGGACCAAATGGAAACAATAAAGTTTTTACAGGAAAAAAAATAAAAAGAAAATATAAAGCCTCTCTATACTGGATAAAAGCTATAATGTTTGTTTACTCTTTATAGAATGTTTTACTAAGATTACAAATCATATGAAATACATTAATAAATACCAAGTGGATTCCAACTCAAGTTGAGAAGTGTCAAGATTCATTGGTCTTTCAGGTAAACAGTGATTGGGAGACTAAAGTCAATATTTAGTCAAAATTTATCTTGAAAGGCAATAAATCTTGATTTTTGCCAAGGCAAGTAAGTCAATATGTGCACTGTTCTAGAGATTCCGACTGCTTTTCTGTCTACTAAATAGCTACACTGAATTAAAAGTATCCATGACACGGATTTTCACTTGCAAAGACATGGTTTGGAAGATGTTTATGATAAGGTGCTTCAGTACCAATATTATGGTAATAAGGTCAGAGAAGGTTAAAAATGAAATGTTATTTCTCCATCTAGTATATTTAAATCAGTCTAAACTTAGTATTTTTTTCACACTTGTTTTCTTAATAGTTTATGACAAATTTTCTCATTAACTTCTGTGCCTGTTGGCTCTTTACCCAAGACTCTCAAGAAAACAGTAAGTAATTTTAAATGGAAATAATAAATAGGTAAATGGATAAACAAATACATAGTACTTACTATATGCCAGGCACAGTTATAAGTACCTCACACACACACATTTATTATAAATTCTACAAGGTAGGTATTATCCCCATTTTATGGATGAAGAAACTGAGGCAGAGTGTGATAAAGTATTCTGTCCATGGTTATACAGTTAAGAAAGAAGACAGAGCTTAATAGAAGTAGCTGATGTGGTACTTGATGAGAAACACTAATATGTATATGGATGAATTTCCATGTAACTATTTCCTACATATAAAAGTATTTAAAAATGGTCTCTCTGTATATGACAATACGATAAGTACAGGAAATATAAATCAATTGTACAAAAGAGCATAAGTTACTTTGTCAATGAATTAGCCTAGGACCTCACAGCATTAGCATCACCCTGAATATGAAGGATGAAGGGGACAAGAGTACAAATCTAGATGGTGGAAAGCTCAAGACAGTAAGAGATAAGCCAAGGAGGAAGCAATTGCTCTAATTGTGGAGACAGGGGAAGGCTGTGCAGGCATGGGGCATTTGAACTGGGCCTTGAGAAAGAAAAGAGATTTTGGAAGACGACAGCTCAGAAAAATAGGGGCATGTTTGGAAAATGTTGATTACTCCAGATGTCTGAAGCTCCCCATAATGAGAGGGGTGTTAATAAAAAAGAACTTGGAATCATAAATTCTAGCTAGAACCTAAGAATCCTGAATGTTTAGGGGGAGGAATCCTTACTAACCAATAAGATGCAGGAAAAGCTAGAGTTGTTTGAAGCAGAACAGCAATCTGAGCTTCGGAAAGATTAACTGGCAAGAAAAAAAAGGGGGGGGGGAGGAGACAGGACAAGTTGATAAGTTATTGCACCAGTCTGGGCGTAAGTAGGCAGTGAGCTTGGGAGCAGGAAGGGGAAAGAGAAGGAGATTCCAAGGAGATGAACTGAAACATTTTGGTATCTAATGTGGAAAGGACTGGGATTGTCAAAGATGCCCATGATATTATATGAGAAATTCATCAGTCAGAAGGGGCAGGTGGTTTCAGGGAGAAAATGCTGTTTGTTTGGGGCATTAAGACCAAAAGACAGAGTGCAAAAATTTTGAGCTACCAGATCTTCTGATTCCTAAACCTCAGCTGACTGAGATTCATTCCCCATTACTATACAAACCAATTTGAATTTGATTTTCTGTTATGTGACTGAGAGCATCCAATGTATTTGATACTGAATAATGGCTGGTTAAGAGTTCTCTTTATGTAACCTAATGTTTTTACCTAGAGCTACCCATTAAGATGGTAAGGTCTCATTATAAACTATTAGGTGGTACGATATAATCAACATGCATTTCCACAGAAGACATTTATTTCTTTATAAAGAAGTAAGTAAAAGCCAAGTGAAGAACAGATGACAGACAGCACAGTGGTTCTCAACTTTGTGACAGCACAAAGGGCAAAATAAGAGGTCCAAGTATGGACACTATTAAATCACTTTTCCCTGCAAGTAACAGATACATGGTCTATCATGGGAAGGAGGAAAGCCCTCTCACCAGCTCTACTTTCTTAGCCGAAAGAAAAGATTCGTGCCACTACATTCGTTTAGAGTAGAGAGGTATCAAAGAGAGGCCTTATCCACACTATACCACCGTCTCCGCGATTACCTGCCAGGAACGCTGGCTCTTTTCCTCATGAAGTAATCCTTCTGGTGGAACCCTTGCAACCAGTAACTCTTATTTGGAAAACTTCAGAAAGGGAAAGGGCTGAACTAATCTGATTATTTTAAACATAAATGTGGCCAGCAGTGGGAATATTGTTCCTCTGTCACAGTCTACTTCCCACTGCCAGTTGTCTCTTAAACAGGAGTAGCAGGATTCCCCATATTGTACCCCTGCAACCCCAGACAAGGAAGGGAGTTCCCCATATTGTACCCCTGCAACCACAGGAGTAGCAGGATTCCCCATATTGTACCCCTGCAACCCCAGACAAGGAAGGGAGTTCAGCCTCACCATCCTTGTAATAAGGCAAATGCTGGTCTGGGCTACTTGGAACTTACACACTGAAAGCTTTGGGGGAAGTTGTCTTTTAAATCGATAGTCTTGGGTGCCTGGGTGGCTCAATTGGTTAAGTATCTGCCTTTGGCTCTGGTCATGATCCCAGGGTCCTGGGATCGAGTTCCACACCAACCTCCTTGCTGAGCAGGAGTCTGGTTCCCCCTCTCTCCCTGCTCATACTCTCTCTCTCTCTCAAATAAATAAACAAAATCTTAAAAAAATCAATGGTCTTACTGGAATGTTCCTCTGAACCAGTGCCAACCCATATACAAGCCCGAGACAAAAGAAAAATTCAGTCATACTGATTCTATCTCTAAAATTTTACATTTTGTTCATCATGGATTTTTTGACATTAATTTAGACTTTTAAATGATGTTACATGTAAAATATTATTTATCTCAATACTGAGTGGTTGGGGGAGGCATCCTTTTAACTTGTATGCCCAAAGCAATTGCCTCACTCCCCCTACAAGGTTCAGCCCTTTACTGAACCCTTTTTCCTCACAGAGTCTGCTGTGTACCCCAACGATAGTCTTCCTGCAGTGATTCTCCCTGATCTTTAACATTCTATTAAACCACCACTAACTCTCTTTTTGTGGCACAGCACTTTATAAAGAAGTGAGGAAACCTGAGTGAGGAAGAGAAGACATAGCTGGAAGGCCATGTTCCTTGACAGCACAATGGTTCCACCTCTATTTCAATGGCTTTGAAAGGTCAATAACCTCTTACTGGCTTAGAAGTTCAGATTATCTTTTGGGTTTCCCTGAGAAGCAAGCTGTCTTTCTTTAGTCTTTTTCTGGAACCTATGTTTCCTTCCAGCTTATACGCAGAAGTCTCTGTGTACACCAGCCTCATCCAGCCTGTCGCTTCTGTGACAAACACCGTCCCAGTAGGGGCTCCTCAGACTTCTCTTTCACGTCACTCCCCATTCTGAATGTCTGCTCCTCTTTCCT